>JAZGTI010017081.1:0-12395 GCA_036877585.1 Botia kubotai | reverse complement strand
CTAGCAGAAGAAATTACAGGAGAGAAAATATTTCATTTCAGTGGACCCCACATCTCGGCCTTGAAGGCAAGAAACCGCCTGAGGATTTCAAACCTGCGTGAGACTCAGCTGTCAAAACTGTGAATTTCCTCAAGGCCTGACCAATGGACCCACATCTGTTCTGTGTGTAATGGAACAGGCAGTAAACATTCCATGCTGATGTCAAATGGTTGTCATGGGGAAGGTTCATGAGGCTGTATGAACTGCACTCTGAGGAGCAAATGTTTGTGCTGGAGCAGGTGCCTCCCTTGGCAGGTCTGTCTGATAATCCACTGCGGACAAAATTAGTCTACTTGGCTGAAACAGTCTCACGATCTCATTGCAGAAGTTCTCTGCGCGTCTTTGACGGTCCACATCACAGCTACAAGGAAGAGACGAGTGATACTTCTTGTGTCCATTTCATTATCCAAACTATCCCCATATATATGATGTGACAATTTATTCTGTTTAGAGAAAGTTCTAGACCTTCCTTCAGGGTCACCCAATTGATCTTCCAATCTCAAGAGTTTATGGATTCAAAGATAGGTTGAATTCCCTTACCTCTCAGCGGTGCAATTTTTAATGCATTTTCTTCCTCCAATCTTGGTGAGAAAGGTTTTTCGTCTGTTACCGCGTTGAAGGGCAAGTACAGTAGCAGAAATGATATTGAACCAGACCCACGTGAGACTATCTGCTCCTGTCCTTGACATTGCATGGCCTTGCTTGGCCAAAGCACCTAGGCTGATGTGGCATCTTCTACACTTGTTACAGTGAAAGTTTTATGTTTTAAAATGTCTTAGTGTGGATCAGAGCATCTCAACAGCTACCAGGTGGAGAAAGGAAATGAAGTGCACTAAAATTACCTTAACGTTTATTCAACTCCAGTCTGGTGAAGAACCTTCAAAAGCTCAAGCTTCAAGCTCAAGACTGGACTGGCCGATGCTCATAAAGACTCTGCAGTACCACTGAATCACCTCCCCAAACAACAGCTAGCACTAAATTTAATGAACATAGTTTGTAGAGCTTGGTGCTTGCAACACCAAAGTCATAGGTTCAATTCTAGAAGAATATATGGTTTGATAAAATATATACCTCAAATGCAAACCACTGTAGCTTCAATAATAATCTGAACCAGCATGTAGCTTCATCCTTCAGGGTTGTAGAGCATCCAGTGGTGAGACTAACTTTACTAATTAAACTGACTTAAACTGACTTAAAATTAAACTTAAACACGGTTGCTGTCTTATAAATTCTCTTGCTTTAATCAACATTGCTGTGATGTTCCCCCCAATGCGGTAACACAAACAAACACATTTTGAAAGCACTTAGCTGCTTCGTGCTCTCTCTCTCTCTCTCTCTCTCTCTCTCAGCACAGATGGCCGTTTTATAGCTCCATTAAAACGGTTCCCATCAATGACAGACATATAGTGAAAATGTAACTTTCCTTGTCATACTTACTGACTGTTTTTCAACATATCTTCTTCTTCATCTCTCCAGTACTCTGTTTAAACCCCCAGAACACCAAACAGATGGGATGTGTAACAGGACCTGAGGGAAGCGTTCAGTTCTTGGCATCAATGCAAAAGAAACAGAGAAAGACACCCAATTTAAATGCGCTGAGGATTGTTTGGTGTGACAGGGTCCTGTGACAAAAGACAGCCACAAATGAGATCTCTTGAACATCTCAGATGTTTCTCCTAGAAAGCCGTGAGATTAAATGGAGAACAATTAAAGGATTGTTCTCAAGTCTCCTGCTTCTCAGATTGTTCTCTGGAGAAAAACAGCTCAGCAATCTCACCTGCGTCTCCTCTAGAGTTTCAAAAGAAATCAATAACTCAACAGATAAGAAAACAATATCTCAAACTGCGCCACAATACTAAAACCAACACTTTCTATTCAGAGATTTCTATGTAAATTCTCTACAAAACAAACATTTCTCATTCAGATTCTTCAAAGACCAAATGATCCGAATCATGCCACCCTCATCTATTTTACATCTCTATACTGTTATTGACAACGATTGTCACATTTGATTCTCTTTATTTCGCCCAGGGAATTCCAGGCAGGATATCTGAGGCAAAGCCTGATGCTTAAAACATAACCGAGAACTGCATTAAGACTGCATTAAGACGAGCAATAAAAAGTTCCTCAGGGGTATGATGGTTATTCATTGTACTGGCTGAGGGTGACTGGGGCATTTATACTCTTCAGCAGTAGGTATTTGGAGCAGGCAGTGTATAGGGCTCTGTGGACGAGGCAGATGGGTTATGCGGTGCATTGCTGCAGACACAGCCTTCGCGTTTATAGTCAAAGTCTTCAACGCGGTTGCTTGGGGAATTATTCAAGCCGTATCCTCCTCTGAGGCTGTTCGCCGCGTGAGTTCCTATTCTGCTTCTGTTCTACAAAGACGCCAGAAACAAAAGCGGCCGGACAAAAGTTGCCTTTAAAGCTGCTGTAAGCATTTTTTAAGCGCACAATCTCTCAAAAGTTTCCAGGACATCACAAATGAAAGTCGCAGTATGGCTACAAGCGAAATACATGTCCACCGTGCGCCACGCCTGTTAGCCAATCAAAACCCTGAGATGCAGATGTACTAATCAGCTGCAAAAAGCGTCTTTCCAGCGTTGCGCCACTGGCCAATCAGGATTTCGGGATGTAATTTCCTATTGCTGATCTAGACGGAGTGATTAGTCGCAGTTGAGCTCAAATGAAACGTGTGCCCAGACATAAGTAAGCAAAGATGGCAGCAATGAGGTCACGCACACCCGAGCATCAGTCAGTAAAATGAATGGGAATGTTAGGGGATGGCTTTCTCCAGATGAGCTTTAGAAGATAAAAACTGCAGAAAGGTGCATAATTCTGACTGCTATAAGCTAGCCAGGCTGTTAAGTAGCAGCAGCAAACCAATATGAAGTAAACCTGGACTACAATGCATATTAACTGTTTAACTGGTGTATAAATTTCAGGACATAGATTAAACTACACGTTAATTAACTACAATTCTGAAATAAAATCTTTCTGTCTGATGACAGAAAGGGAACTACAGCAGAGTTTGGTCAGTTTTTGGAGGCTAGCAGAAGCTTGCTAAGTTGGGTGTCGTTGCATAAGCACTACAGCAAAAGTTTTCTGTCAAGGAAACATATTAAATAGACTCAACAACCCAGACGGATTCAATTATATCATTCTCAATGCTCTGTTGAATGTGTAGTCACTCATGAACATCCTGTTAAATACTCAGCGTTTAACTTTTGCAATTTTCTGATTTGCACTTTTTGATGTAATCAATTATTGTAAACCGGCTGGTGTAACGTTTGATGTAGACATTTCATTGCCAACGTGGACAGGAAACAAAATAATTTCAGGGCTGCAAAAAAGGTCTACAGACAGTTTGTCCTGCGACAGAGAAAACATGCGCCGCCTTCTGGGTTGGATTCATTTGCACCTGAAGGTTGGCGACGCACTTATCTATTGTGCTTGTGCACAATTAAGGATTTTCCAGCGAGTAAAACTCATTCATGTCTTTGTTGAGCATGTAATTTAAATTTTGAGGAACACTTTACTTCCACATGACTGTTGTGACGATATGTAAAAAGCAAAAGCTGCTTTAACCGTTAAAGGAAGCTGGGTATAAACCCTCCATGTAAATTTCTATCTGATATGATATTTAATTATAGACAGCACTGAATAGGGACACCAGAACACAGCTTGGGAAACCAGGAAACCGTCTGAGTACCCTATAATTAACCCATTAATTCACCTCTATATGATCCTGCAAATTAGGAAACCTGAACATGGGGGTCCTACATTTATGCATTTGACAGACACTTTTATAAATAGCAACTTACAGTGTAATTCGATTTTCATTTTCTACAGGGTTCCTGTAGCTCAACTGGTAGAGCATTGCGCAAGCAGCGCAAAGGTTGTGGGTTTGATTCCCAGGAACTAATACAAACTGATAAAAAATGTATACCTTGACTGTACTGTAAGTTGCTTTGGATAAAAGTGTCTGTCAAATGCATAAATGTAGGACCCCCATGTTCAGGTTCCTTACATAATTTGCAGGATCATATAGAGGTGAATTTATGTATAGGGTACTCAGACGGTCCTGGTTATCCAAGCTGTGTCCCAACAATCCTGCAAATTCAATTCATTCTCATTTTGAGCTCATTGACAATCTGTGGAATCATTTGTACAGGAGAAAAAACTCTTTCTTTGCTTTATCAGGTTAATTTGCTGACAAATCAAATTGCAATGCATCTTGTTGCCATGACAATAATTTCACTTGCTTAAAGCTGCCGTCTCTTTGCCTCTCAGTCTAGCTTCTCAGAAACTAAAATGCATTTTTAATGACGAGCTGTTAAAAGACGATCGATTTCTTCTGATAACATATGATAAAAATTTTATGAAAATATACACCCCATGATGCTTTTTTTATTGTAGCCCAACTTTTGTGTAGTCAAACAATTAAATGCTTCATTACTCCATTACGAGTGTGAGGAGAACGATCATCTGTAACAAACGTTGTTTTTAAAGAGTTTATCGCAGGCCACTGATAATCGCAGAGGGTGTTAGTGAGTAGCATTATAATTACGTTTGCTAATGAGCTCAAAGCAGATGTTGGAAACAATGTAGCAAACAGCTGTGTGCCAACCGACCCCAAACAGAGGGCTGTAGAGACAAACAGCAATGCAAGAATAGACATGTCAAGCAATTCTAAGCGTATGCATGGGCTTGGCCACCATGTCATTATGCAGTAATGTCAGAATGTTTTATTGCAGTACGGCCCATGCAATTTACTTCCTATTCAATGTGTCTATTTAAAGAGAATCTCAGCATACACAACACAGTTTTCCTATATAACGCACAATGTAGGCTGGAAGTTCATTTAGTTTATTGGAACTAGATTGGAAACATGACAAGCAAGCGTTCCTTTTTAAAAGTGGTATCAAAAGTTACGCTCTTCCCTAGAGATCATCACCATGTATCTTAATGATAATGCTTAGGTTTTAAATTACCGTCATCTACTGTTAAAAATGTTTAGCATTTAATGTCATCGCTAAGACTTTAGAAAGCCTGCATTACTTACAAACACAGTCAGCGGAGCAAGTTATTATATAACCTAAAGAAAGATTACAAAAGTCGATTTTGATTTCATGGCGACTTGAACTTTTCACCTCAGTCTTTTATCACTATTTACTTTTTCATCTTTACTGGACAGCTGACATTGTGTGACCTTTCCAATCATTGTGATTAATCGCTTTTAGTAGATGCTTTTTAGCCTGTTTCTTCTTTCCAAAGAAGAAACAAAGAATCTGAGACATAATTTCACAGTCTAACCAGCCGAAGGAGGATAAAACCTCAAGACTCCTAAAGTTTACACAGAACTTCATATTTCTCTAGAGATACAGAAAGTTTCACAAGAAGTGATGCAAGTTTGGCAATATCGATCCAAGCAGTGCTAAGCTACATTTATTGAGAGGAGAAACAAATAACTTGCATATATATTTCATATGACGATATTTTCTATAGTAATTTTAAAGAACAAATGATTGTTTTGTATAGGGATGTGTAAGAAATATTGATACAGCTAACTATTGTGATTTATTAACAATAGTGTATCAATATTCCAAACTCTAGTACCAATTTATTTTTTAAATCATGTTTTAAATGTATTTACAATTTTGTTAAAATTTCACCAAATCCCTGTTTGTGTCACCCTTTCCTCCACTCCTGTCATGTCGCTGTCTACAAAACAGTTGACCGTTATGCGTTATACGGTCACAGGTGGTGCACAGCAAATTGTATTTATCAGCTCAATTTTCTATATTTTTAATTTAAAAAGTAGTACAATATGTCACAATATGTATTGTATCTCAGTATATCTCAATATATTGTATCGTGACTCAGGTATTGTGATATGTACCGCATCACGAGACCCTTGCCGCAATACACAGCCCAGTTTGGTTTTTATGTCAGCTTAGTGTAACTCATTAACGCAGTCACAAACTACATACTGGTTGTATCACATCTCATCCAATCAGAATTTACAATCATTTTATAATGAACAATAAGATCATTAAGCAAGAACCTGCAGGATATAGAATTAAATGTCTATAACTGCAAACATGCACCTGTTAAAATTGCATTGCACTGTTAAAAGTGTTAATTAGTAAAAAAAATAAAACCAATAGCTATATTCAAAATAATGAATATTAACGAATAGCTTTTCTTGATTAATCATCAAAGTTTTTAATAACAGAGCTTTGGTGTGTTAACATGTTAGATATTGCGACTGATAAAAAACACATTTCCCTGCAAATAAAAGGTGTTTTATAGAATTAATAAGCATTTTAGCTTGTCATAATTAAATTCTCTATAATTAAAGGCTGCTTCATTTTTTCCCTTGCTGTCTGCATACTGATGTCACTGATTACCCCCAAAAAGGTAATTGCTGCACGGATAAACATCTTTATTTGAAAGTCCCCAATTTTCAAGCTTTGATTGTGTTGTATCCTACTGTAATAGCACGAAGGTCTTGGGTTGACTGAAACATCAAGCAGAAATCTGTAGGGCTGAGCGAGAGTTTTCTGAGTCTGGCCCTTTGCTTGTCTCGTTGTAGTATTTGTAGTGCAGCCAAGATCAGTTGGACAATAGAGACGGAGGAGCATCCAGACGGATGCCACTGGAGGAGAGAAGCAATCGTGGTATGGTAATGCATTACAACCGACCAGAGGTCAGTTAGACAGGGCTGTAGGGAATCAACTATTGTACACCTGCTGTTTGCTGCCTGTGAATCCCTCCAGTTTAAACTGCAAGCAGCCGTCATGATTCCAGTTGTGTCATTAGTTACTCACTTATTAAAAATAGATGCTTGGAACATTTCTGGGTGTGCTGTCCCTTTAAGTACGCAGGTGTTTGTACAGGCTGTTTTATGGGCATATTGTGGCAAGGGGCTGATCTTGTTACTGTTATCACTATTAATTAGAACAGTCTGTCCTAATGCAACAGCGAGCCAAATTTAATTTCCTTCTCAACAACACCGCCATTTTTTTTTACTTTCATTTGGATGAATTTCTAACTTGACATTTACCATTTATATCCCAAGACATTGCTGGAGCACAAATTGTGTTTAATGTTTGCCTCTTCAGGCTAAATATGTGTTTGAAACTGGCCTCTTGAAACTGAATGACACACATTCATCAACACATCTCTTGGCTCCATCTTTCTCCAAGAAAACGACGAAGAGCAAACGAAGCCTCTGGCAGATGTCTTGTTAAATACATATCGCATTGCTATAGACCTAAGGAGACACCGAGGGTATTAAGAAATTAAATTGGGGAACAAAAAAGATGGAAGCCATCGGAGGGGAGAAAAAAAGCGCGTGAAAATTGGAGCATGGCATCAGTTTGAATGAGTCTCATGAGAAACAAGCGTCCATCTGGAATCCAGGATACGGTCTGTTTTGCATATCTAAAAAGCATGACCATTTTATGTTCCCGAGAAACTTGGACTGTGATTGGAAAACATGCTGACCTATAAGCATACGTTCAGTGCAGTGCTACAAGTGAATCTTAAAATTTGCATAGCGTTTGGAGGCTATTAAATGGATATAAGATGGGAATCCTTTAAATTTTGGACTGGAAATCCATCCTACCAAATTTACTCTCTGGACTCAGTCTCCCCCCGTCCAGCCCAACCCTGGATGCTGTTTGGCAACAGAAAACTGGTAAAGATGCTTCTGTTGTTTACACCCTTTCCACTGCAGTAGATATATATGCTAATGAATAATTTATTAAGCTATAAAAATTGATATTAATGTCATAGCTATGAGCACATTAACATGACCGCAGTTTAGATGTTGAGCTTCATGTGTGTGACTTATGTCATCATTATTATTTCATCATAACATAAGTCATTTGCATGTAAAGGTCTTAAAGGTACAGTAGCAGCACATTACACATTAGGCAAATGTTTAATATACAAGAAACCTTGATATATTAACCTTGAAACCTTTAACATTAAAAGTGCATAAATTGATGTCATATTTTAATGTTTTTATGTATACAACTTCAAAGTCCAGTCCAAGGGATATGTTCATTATTCACACGCCACTGTACATTTATTGCTGGTAATGACAAAAAAATTAAAAGTGTTGAATACAGTCGCTTCAGTTGTACTATATTAAACATTTATATACAGCTCTCTAAAATACTTGATTAGTCAAGTGGCATTCCACAGACTTTTGTATAATGATAACACAAGTTCATAATTCACCGTTGTCCTAGGCAACGGATTTCCTACATAGTTTTGTCTCTTTTCGCTCTTTTTACATAGTAAAAGAATTTAAATGCGATTGAATGTTTTATTCCTGTGGTTTATCTCTTTATATTTTTGGTATTATTTCAGGTCGTGGTTGGTCCCGTTGTGATTTATTTTGTGATACTGTCCGGCTGACTGTACATAATCCTTTACTAATACATCACTAGTATCAGTGTATGGCGATGTATCAGGAACGCTGAAACCAAGCAATTCCTAACAGTGTTTAGAGCGGCGATCCGTCCCGCCTCTCTGATGGATAGCAGGTGCTGTTTCAGCACAAGCAAACAAGGAGGCCATCATTTGAAGCTTAAACATCAGGCCTAAAGTTCAATCCCTGAACCCTGGAGCAATAATAAAGAGATTTCATTTGTTCCAGAATGAGCTAAAACACAGAATGACAATATAGATAATAAAGGTCCCGTCATGTGACTGGAATCAGGAATTAATGTGTTTTGCTGGACCACATCCAAAGTCTCTTAGATTTCTTTCACCCTATTACGACTGGCCTTTCTTCTGTCATTTTCCGTTTCTGATTCATTCAGAAAGAAGCAATAATCCAAGGAACCTTTTTTGAATCTATTGTTTTATTACATATATGTCATTTTGTCTACATAATACAGTATTTTTATATATACACCCAAAAACTAGAATCTTTTGGTTTGATGTAAACTATACAGCGTCCCAATTCGCCCTCTTGCACTATGCACTTAAAATATGCATGTGTACCAAGAGTTAATTTATTAAATGAGTGTAGCATCAATCAACTCCCTTTCGCAATGAATTGTGGGTAATATCTGCACTTCGAATTCACTGGAAATAGTATACCATCCGAAGTCTTCTAGTATTAGTATGTTTTAAGGATACTCATTTAAACATACTACGATTTGGGACGTGCTTATTCTAATTTCAAATACAACTTTATATCCGTTAGGAACGCAAACCAAATTCCCGAAAACTGACATTCCACTTCAAATTAACTACAACTTCAGTGGTTTCCCTGACACAAATTAAGCCTCAGCCTTGAAAGTGAAGCATTTTTCAGAGTCGCCATTGATCACAGTAATTTAGTCTAGGATAAAACCTAATTTGTGTCAAGGAAACCAGCACTAACTTTCCTTTAAGTAATGTAGAGAAAGTTCTGGACCAGAGAGAGGAGGTTAATTCCAAAACAGTTCACAGTCAAATATGCACTGAGGAGAATTTAATGAGATTGCTGTGTGGAAAAAAGCCAATTAAACTCCCAAGTGTCCTTCAGGGAACTTCCTAAACTTTTTCTTTTATTTTTTGTCACAATCATAAGAAGAGCAGAAAATGGCTGTGTTCATGTTAAATTACTCAGATGCTGATATTCTGTCATATATTGACATGCTGTAAGATTAGAAATGGTGAATTTTGTATTTTGTAGGAAATCCACTTTTGTTAGTCAAGCTTTTGTACCCAAAACAGTAATAAGGTAGTTTACCGTGCCCATTTTCCACCCTCTTTGTGATGTATTGGACTAAATTCAATTTTGATCATCACTATTAGAGGAATGAATAATAATTTGGGTTTGGAACGACATGAGGGTGATTAAATGATGACAGAATTTATATTTTTCTGTAAACTATTTCTTTAATAATGCTCTTGCTAAGCAGTATCTTTATCAGTATCAGCAGATAGCAGACTATCGAAATAAAGTGTAACCAGCTATTTCTGTAATTAAAATGCTTTATGTATAAAAATAACAACTGTATAAGACTCCAGATTAAAAATCACACTTTATGCTACCACAGAGGTTTTCAATGAAAGCTTTTAACACAGTGAAATTTCTGCTAATATTGTTGTTCCTTGGATTAAACTGTCTCAGTTTTTCAGTTATTTTGAAGACGGATAACGGCATCTGCTGTATAAATAAACAAAAATACTGGAAAAGGTCCATTAAAGCGGTGCTCAATACCTGTGCACTTAATTGCGCAAAGATTAATGTCTATTGGAAAACGGGCTTTAACGACGTTATTTCGAGTCTCTCAGTGTTGCTGTGCTTAACTGGAGGTCTTAGAGGGTGTCATGAAAGCTGTTTGTTTTAAGAATTACTGGATGTAATTATCTCTATTGGACAGTGAGTTTTAAATCACTGTGTTTGTAAACGCGGCGTCTTTGAGCTTGCGTTGAGTGTGGCTGTGCAATAAAGAGCCAATAATTGAAACGGTGATATAAGTGATTTACATTTGCCGCACTTTAGGAATACAGCCGTTAATAGATCAAACACAATGTGCTTAAAGATATAAACACTGCTGGGCGCAGAGCAGCGCTTCAGATAAAACAGGTTTGAGTCCAGGGTTTTCCGCTAGGCACATGTCAACCTAGTTAGCTCATCAATAGCTTTGCCAAATTTGGAAAACCAGCGGTTAATAAACCAGTAATAAACCGGCGGTTTTATTTTCATTTGATTTGTCATGATACGGCCACTTGAAATGATAGCCTAGCTGCTTAATCTCACTAGCATCTCTTCAAGTACTCCTTAAATAATGTGACCAAAGATAGAGGTAGAGGACAAAAGACAAATGCAGCTCATAAAAGACTTTCAAGGGAGTTTATTCAGCGTGATTGTACAGTGTTCAATCATTTATTATGGAATTACATATATTGCTGTGTTTTTAACTGTGTTTTATTGCCATGTACTTTTTCTTTATCTTTTTTTCTTCATTTTATCTTTCTCTCATTCTATGTTTACTGTTTTATTCCAATTTTATCATCCAAACGTGTTTAATTTGATGAACTGAGCTGTGTTCCATCTTTTTAAGTCGTCTCCATTAAAAACATGTTCATCAGTGCTAATCACTCCTCACACTGATCCGCTCCTGTGTGCTGTTCAAACACCACGCAAATGTGTTTGACCAAAGCAGCGTTCGTTCCCAAGCGACGCGCTTCGCTGATTGTAAATCTTTACTAGAAGTGAGTGCATTCTTTTTTCCAAGCAGGATGTCAGATACCGTGTACATCCAAAATGATTCACAATAAACACATATCGGTTTACACTTTTACAAAACTAACTAAATAAATAATGCTATCAGTCAAAATGATCTTTGATTTTGTTTTCTTTGTGCTGTTATTTTTTGTCAATGAACCACACCCAAAATACAAGCATAAGGAGACAGAGAGGGAGTTTGTAACTATTGTGGCTCTTAAGGCAAAATCGTAATAATCATACTTAAAATATCACAGTTATTGGCAAAAACAGTATATTGCAACACCCCATATCTACACAATTCTCAAACTCCCACTTTGCATCTAACAATGTGCTTATACGCATTATACGATTATATTATACGGACATTATTTTGCTCTTAAAACTCATTTCAAAGATTGTAGAAGGTTCTTGTCATAGGGAAAAATTGTTAGTCTTTTTCATTTGTTTCTTTCATTTATATCCCATTAAATATCTTTTGATATTTTTCATTCGTACAGCTGCTTTGTAACAGTGTGTCATTGTAAAAAGCTCTATATTAATAAACTTGAACTTGATCACTTAGTGTGACAATCACCTGTCTGATTAATGCCTTTGCGATTGATTTTAGCGTCCGATGAGGGTCTGCCAGTGTTGTTAACTTTCCGTCAGAGTGGTGCAGTTTGATGGCTCCTATGACAGATGGCAGTCAACACTGCTTCAGTCTGGGCGATTGTGAACTGACATAAAAGACTGTAGATGTCACACAATGTGCCTTTTACACAAGAACCGTGAGAGATTATATCATACAGTCTGACAAGCGACAATTGTAAAAGACCTGTAAAAATCATACAGTGTGCAGCTGCCTCGAACCACAGCCTAGTCGTTCCTCTAATTAAGTTCTCAGGCAGCCTTCTTGACTTGCGTGTTTCTCTTGTCAAAATCACTGTTTATTTTTGGGAACATGGTTATATAATACGGGACAATGTTTCTTCTGCTTGTCATTTTATTTGACAATTAATTACACCACAGCAGAGAGCCGGCATTTATAATTCATAATAGCTTTTGATTTATTTCATCCACAATTTGTCAGTTTGTACAGTAAATGTACAGTAAATTGCATTTTACGACT
>JAZGTI010017079.1:0-12396 GCA_036877585.1 Botia kubotai | reverse complement strand
GTGTAAGAAATATCTCTTTGCTTTTTCTGCCTCAGTTCATTATTTTTCTTTCTTGTCACTTAGTGTGATAGGTTGGACAGAGGCGCACAGATGAGCGCAGAAGACACAGTCACAGGGTCTTAATCTAGTCTTTAATGCGTGACTTCAGAGATGTCATTTATCTTGTGACTGCAGCAGGCATCCACAAAACTTTATCTCTAATAATATATTGATGGATTAAAGAGGTCAGGCTGGAGACCAGGCAAGAAAAATTGCTTATTGACATCAAAATACAGTGCCCCCAAAACCTGATAAACATAGGGACAGGAGAGTGGAAGTCAGGAAGAGGAGAGTGACAGAGAGAGAGAGAGACAGAGAGGGAGAGATGAGAGAGGTGAGGTATTGTGACTGTTTGTGACCGGTGATTCTTCTCCATCACAGAAGCCTCCGGTGGTCCAGGCCCTTGGCTTGATAAAAACACCCATGGTTCTGTCCTCTCGAACCAGTTGCTACGCACTGAACATGCCACACCGATATGCTGACGTTCCAACTACCGCCAGGGGAAAAGAAGCAACGTTCCTGTAGGATTTCTCTGTATCTTGTCGTCGCCATGTGTATGTCAACACACACCTTATTAAGTAGCTTGTGAGGCTTGAGTTCTTGTGTAGGAGCCTCTGTGAGGGGCCAATCCTGAAGATCTATCAAATACACACTGCCTGCTATATGACCAAAGCTAAACGGCTTTAGGCAAAATACAAAAAAAGATGAATTGACAAACTTTAAAAATGATCCAACGGTGTATGCATCACTTGCGTTTATAAAGCCAGACGCTGATGATAACAGTCAAAAAGATGAAAGTGTAAAAGTGAAGACTGTATAAAATATGAAGAATAACATTTAACCCCAACTACAAAATTGCTTTCCAAGTGTGTTTTTAAGCCTTAAAATCCAGCCAGGTTGACTTCTATTACTAGAAAGTGGTGGTAATAAGTTAAAAATTCTTGTATTCTGAATTCCTGATACAAGTATTCTTATACATAATCTACTCTTGTGCAGCCCAACCAACAGCAAAAGAGCCATTCGACAAAGCTTTACTTTTGAGGCACTTTTTCCAAAAGTAGTTATTACAGAGATACACCTTTTCTCCAGATAGATTTTGATAAATCTCTACTTAGGCTATCTGGAAAATGCATGAGGGTCTTCAGCTGCCTCACACATCCCCAGCTCCTCGCATGAAAAATGTGTTTGAGGAGTGTGTCGAGCAGTCCCAATCCCAAACAGTGTCAAACCCGTTTCTTCACTTTCTCTCGCACATTCTCTGAAAGTCCACTAAAATTAATACACTTTTACCATTACAAGATAAAGCTGGGGGACATATTACAGCAGGCATATCTGCAAGCTTGTAATACCCCAGAGTCAGCATTCAATAAAAGACATTTGCAACCAGGCGTTTCTCACGACAACGACGGCAAAAGATTTAAAGGCTGCTAAATTAGGTGCGGCTTGCCGAGCGAAAGGTGCCGGGTAAGCAGGCCCACGCTTACTTAAAATGACAGAGTTGTTTATGAGGGGGGTGCTTCAGTCTCACGCTAGTGCCATGCGAGAGGGACAGTTTATGATGCACTCACAGGGTTATTTAGACTCAAACAGTGTGCATAATGTTAGCAACAATCCACCTCCATCCCTCAGTGCATTCAAACAGATCCTGCCTCCACATTGCTGCCTGCTTATTTATTTAACTTCATATTTCACTTTCTGTCATTTTATCCCATCTTAAAAGAAATAAATCTGAAGATTAAACTTTTTAACAGGCGTGTGCAGTGGGGATGTTGTTTCAGTTTAAACATTTGACAATTCTCTCTAAGAACATAAACACATATACCTTCGCAATAACCTTTTCTTATGTTATTGCAGCACTTTTTATGACCTGGTCCAACTACCAATGGAGCCATTAAAAATGTAATCCTACTGAATGTACATAAAACATTCCAGTTATTATAGTACAGCAGTCAGTGGCTAGTATGAAAGGGAAAAAAAATGGTGAAAAGGAGGGTAAAAGAGGGAAAAAGGCAATCCATCTTCCTTTTCCCTTCTGTCAGTCTCTCTCTCTGTCCATACTTGTTTTCAGTCATATCCTTCACAGCTGAGGATGTGATGTAGTCTCTGCACACAACGCAACATCTCCAGTGGCTCGACCAGCTGCAAACTATGACCGTTAAAATTTGTGATTATAATTTTACAATCAGTGCTGTAATATTACACAGCTGTGAGTTATCCCCAGGTGATGATTCAAACTCTAAAACCAATGTCATTTGACCTCATAAAGTTTTTTCCTCACCAATGGCAAATCTACAGATCAAATTCTTATTTAGTGTTTACGCAGTATGACTTGATTGAAACAGAACAGCATTGTGTCACCCGAAGGACAACAGCCCCTCATAACCACCAAACTGATCCAGCAGGTCAAAGAGTCGAGGGACAGTTAACGAGGTTATGACCATCTAAAATCAGATGTTCTAAACATCTAGACACGGCAATAAATCAGCCATTGAAAAGAACAAATCACGAGTGCTGATGGGTGACAAATTCAAGCAGCTACACCAACGCCTCTATCTGCTGCTGGTCCTTCAAAATAAGACCTGCAATTTTTCCTCCTTCTCTGCCCCTCATCTTGATGGGCAGTTTATCTGGTAGAGAATAAATGGAACCAAAGTGAAAGAATAACACTTGCAAAATGGGCCTGGACATTCACCAGGGACCAATAAAAAGGAGAGCAATTTCCACAATAAATAATTCCCTCTCTTTATGTTGTTGGTGGACCTAAACACAGAACATTTGGGCCACTGAGGTTGACACACTGTAATCTAGCTTTGGGCGTGGGTCTATTAATGCCATTTCCATATTCAGCGCCCTACCTCCATATTCTAGCCCTCTTTGCAGGAAAAAGGGCTGCTCTGAGGCCCGGAAATACCCCAGGGTCCCCTAGCTAGCGCTCAGTAAAACTAGCATGGCTCATTATTTAGTATGTCACCGCTATTTTACATGTTAAAGCACCTCTGTTGCCATCTAATTTATTGCAGGAATATCAAATAGGCTGGATTGGAATGGGGTCACCTGCGTTTTCATGACACAGAAAATAAATATATATACAGTCAGTCAAGTCAAGGTGAAAACTTGGTGTCAGCTATTTTCAAGGGGGGAATTTGAAAACTAAAAAAATGTGAAAACAATAGTGCAGAAAAAAATTACAGTATAGCATGAGACTGTTTTTAATACACAAAAACTTTTTCTGCTTTAATCAGTTTGTTTCCACAAAGCAAATTCAGGATACCTTTCTTCTCTTTACTTGCTATTTTTTTATAGGATGAAATAGGGCAATAACTCCGAGAAGGCTGTTTTGGCTTTGATGAGATTCAGCAGTAATTATTTTTTCTTACAGTAACAATAGAAACAACAACAGTGGCAGGGCTAATCCGTCAGTGAGAAGACCCACTTCGGCATACTGTTGACAATGATTAACTCTAATCTAGACTGCAGCTCTGTTCACATGAGAAATGCACTTCTTAACATTACTGCGCCTGTTTTGTTTTTGGTATTTATTGTTTGGTTTACTTATTTGTGAATGCTTTCATTTTTTTGTCTATGTGCTCAGCACAAATCAATAGACACAAATATTCAATGTTGCTCGGTTGCAAATATCCAGAAGAATTTGTAAATTTTGCCTGACAGTAAGTAAAATTTAAATAACACTGTACTTCTAAAAAGATACAATAAAATGTACCAAATGCCCATTAAAATGTATGTATGATCATATTAAAATGAGCATAATCATATAATAATGATAATTAAACAATTTGCTAGATTATCACTTGTTAAATGTAACACATATTAAATATTACTCAATATAAATATATCTTATGCTTATCTTTTGTATAATTAATAATAATTGTATAATTAATGATATTCCAAGATGTATAATTAATGATAACCCCTTTTTTATTTGTGCTTTTTAAATGTATTACCTCATTTAAAATTTTTGTCCAAACCCTGTTCAATTCAGCAAATGCATCAATAAGATATCTCTGATTTAAATGTATAGTTAATGTGTGTCTTTGTTGAGTGTAATTGTTCATTAGGTCAATTTACAAGATTTATCAAAAACAAATCAGAATTTCTGTCTACTCCTAAAACTACAATATCTCCAAAAATCATCATGATCTCACTGTATTATGAGGATAGAGAGAAAGGGTGAAAGGTCACACATTGGGTCTCTAATAGTATATGGACCAGTAAGCATTGTGAATGTGGCTGAAGCCAACGTTTTGTGCCTCAAACATCCTTCTTACAGCAGCATGGTCTGATCTTGGCATTACGTGTAAATACATCAGTCAGTCTAGACCCCACCCCACCCCCCCATTCTGTACCCTCCTACCTCTTTACAGAAGTAAATTATCAAAACTGTGTTTGAAAGTGAATGAAGGGTGACTCTCTCTCTCTCTCACTCCCTATACCCCCCTCCTCTTTGACATCTCAGTTTTTTTCTTACTTGCCACCGTTTCTGGGCTAGGTGATAACTGCTGGTAATAGGATTAACATTGATTTCTTTTTGCAAGAACAGAGATGTGCCGGTTCCAGCTATTTATTGAACTGCCGGCTTTGAACTATCAAAACTGACTGGTGGAAAAGACCTAATGCAGCGTTTTAAAGAGAAGAAAAGCGTCTGTGCATTTCTTTCTTTTTGTTATTCTTCCTTTCTGTCTGTCTCTCTCTCTTTGTGTCATTGGGGTATAAAAGAGAACATACTGGTGCCACTGTTCTAAACCACTGTTAATGACTTTATTTACTCTCATTGTTTTATCATCATTCCATGTTAATTTTGTCCAGATTGCAGCCGATATTTTGTTATGGTATTCTGACCTTAAAATGTGACAACCATAAAGTTTATCTTCCATCATAATCTGTTTTTTCTCTTTCTTATTTTATGATTTATGCCCTATATTTTAGAACACACATAGCCAGAGGTTAAACTGTATTGCTTAAATGTTATAGCTCAGGATTTCTAATTTGTTTCATTGAAGAATCCACTGTTTAGATGTTTCTCCTAAAATTCCTCAGGAGGACTACAATTGTTAATGTAAAAGCAACAATACAGCTCAGATAACTGATGAAATAAGAAATGTTTGACTTTAAACATTTGATTGCAAATTCATCCTATATTCAAGCATGACATTGTTGAGATCTCTTCTGAAACTCCACAGGGGAGACATATGCGATTAATTGAGTCTGTGTCCCAAGCAAAAATCTATAAAGCAAAACATATACGCAAAATCAGCATTTTGTTTTCTTAGTCTCATTGTTGTCTATAAGAAACAATTGAGATGTTTACGATTTTTTTTTTTTTTTTTCCATTTCTGGGAAAAGGGTGATAAGGGTGGACAGAGAGAATAAATTATCTGACCAGAGGCATGCTTGAGAAAGGACTGTAAAATACAAAACAGCACAGGCACAAATACATTTGAAAAGATAAATTACTGTAATACATTAGCCATGTGACAGATGCTTGTTTAAATTCAGTCTTTATTTCAGATAGTGACAACATTTATTGTTAAAGCTGTTATATCTGTTTATATTTTCGCTATTATCAAGGGGTGAATAAATATAAACAATATATGATAAGAGCTTGTGACATAATATAAAACAGCTAAGCAGTAGCATCCCGAATCAAGCCTTGTAGATTTAGCACGACAAGTTGCATGTGTTTTCCCAAATGCTGATGTGTAGCAAGTCTCCTCTACAACTGGCTCTCCTGCTAATTGCTCTTGAGTGAGCATATTGATCATTGATACTAATCAATTGGACACACTAATTACTCCTAAAGCCTGCTAATTGCCAGCCATTTTAAAGTACTGAGGACCACCTCTTAACAGACCTTCAACAGATATCTGTTTTTTACTTTGTTCATTAAGTTTAATTATGACAAGTCAGATCCACAAAAGGTCTGTCGAGCTTTTCAAGAATTCTACAGAGGAAAATCCATATAGCTATAACAACCATTAGTGCAATGTAGTGCGAGAAAAACTAAATATATGCCATATGCAGAACAGTGTGGAAAAAGTTTATTTTATAGAAACCACAATAAAAAAATTACAATCATTCAAAACATGCATGGAAAATACTACTATTTAGTTTAGTTAGTAAACTTTCAATTATCTCAACCTCTAAATATATTAACACTGCATAGTGCTTGCTATCATTAAACACAGGTTCTAAATTAGTCACTTATTTAGAAGAAGAAAATGTAATAAAGCCACAAATGAACTGAACTTTTACTCAAGGATTTTGCTGTCAAGCTCTCCCTAAGTTTGACAGGCCTCACATTTATACATAGCTCATAGTATACAAACAAAGGAAAATGTGATAAGTTTAAAAAGCTGACATTAACTGAAAACTGTTTAATAAATGTAAAGACCAAAAGATGAACAAAAATAAACAAAAACAATTGGTCATATCATACTAAAACATTTTAAATGTCCAGTTTCAGAAGCATCATCTGCTTTTAACAAAAGATTCTAGAATTATCTAACATTCATTTTTTCTCAAAACTAGGATGACTGTTTCCTTACTGTTTTTTTTTTACTGTTTCTATTTTAAAAATATTAAAAATGCAGAAGCTGCTGTTTTTCATAGAATAAAAATCGATTGTGATCGCTGTTACATTGATTTGTAATTTTGCTTCATTCATTAAAAAATATGTTAGCACTAACACATTTTTCTCTTTGTTAAATAATTAAAATTGTTTTAATTTATTTTTATTCTACAGGGTTTCAATTCATACTTGTTTGGTTTAAAACTACAATGTTGTTTTTTTCTCATTTGGGCATGGGTACTAAATGAGCCCAGACTGCCAGTGGTGCCTCCTCAAGAAAAACAAAATGGCCCATGACACTCTTGTCATGTTCATTGATCCATTACATGTATCCACAGGCAGCCTGTTAGTGTATCTACGCAAAGTGACATCTGTCAGTTACACTAACATATATACCCCAATCAGCTGGAATGTCCCCATACAGACTCAAAATCAATTAGGAAAGCAGAGACAAAGAGAGACAGAAAACAATCCCCTGTCCCCACCAATCAATCAAGGCCCAGCCAAAGCACATCAGAAAAAATTGCAATCATTAGCAACTGGTGGCGTGAGCTCCTGCAAATGGGCACGTGAGTGAAGATTTATGCCTGTTCTGGGCTGGAAATGATTTATTTATTCCTGCTTGGCCATGCAGATCATTAACCTCCGCTGTGTCTCGAGGGAATGGCACCTGTGGTCGCCGCACCATTGGACAGACAAAAGAGTGCACGCACAAACGCGTGGGCTGCACACGTCTCTTCCCTGCCCCCGAGTGCTGGGGCCACTCTGTGGGGGTCATGACCACTGGAGTGTTTCTAATGTGGCTGAGGAAAGGTCAGGGAGGAGGTTCAGGTCATCAAGCGTCACTTGTTGCGGCATCATTTGAAGAGTGGGACACACAGGTTGAGCGTCGTTTGGGTGCAGACTATCAGTAAAGATACTTATCACAAGAGTAAAGAGGTCTGTGTGCCCTGCATTGCATATCATGGTTGATGTGTTAGATCGACTGTAGCGCTGGTCAATTTGATAAAGGATCGAAAGACATTTAAACCATTTAATATAACATTTATAAATATTACATGCCTTCCAGCTGGGGTCACTTTAATAAGCAGTTACCCAAAGGTTTAAAAAAAAGACAGGAAATTAAATATTCACTATAATGAAATGAAAGACATCTATGTGTGCCATTGACTCAACCTCTCAGAAAAAGGCACATTTATCAGAAGGGCCCGTTTGTACATGAAGGCTCATTTATCATTACGGCCCCTTAGAGACACTGATACACTGTCAGAAATATTACAAAAAGGTATTTGTGAGTGTGAAACTGTGATCGTTGTGTGTGTGTGTGTGTGTGTGTGTGTGTGTGTGTGTGTGTGTGTGTGTGTGTGTGTAAAATTTCGATATGGGCCTTAATATGATAACTCAGCCACACAGACCCCAGTCAGCAGTGCATTTCTGTTAACAGTTGTCAACAACGATTATCACACACTTAGATTATCCTATTTAAGGGAAGCAGCTATGACATTCCTAGCTTCATGATACGTTAGTCATACACCATTATAACAAAACCCTCTTTGCGGTTCAAACATAAAACAGAAATGTAGCCTCTTTGATAAACGTGGGGGTCTGACGTTTATGCCAGTGAGAAGCCTCATAGCAATCTCCCAGCTGAATTACATCAGCCATCATTACAGATAAACCCACTGCACCAAAACCCAGCACAGAACACAGAAATCCATTCACACATTGTTTTACAATCTCTTTCATCTTCACTGCTATTTTCATGATTTGTCAATGAAACGAAGAGGGGCAATAAGTTAATTAGAATCTTTTGATGAGTAAGGATGAGCTACAGCTGTGCTGGAACTTTAGCGTTTGCATGAACTAAATATTTCACTTCTGTCCTCTAGGTGTCAGGACTTTCGATTTGTAAGCTAACTGCTATCTGGCGTCTATACAGCAACAGCCCTTGTTGCTGCACCCTAATGCACCCCTGTTGTGTAGATCTGTGTACATAACTAGTTGTTGATAACATGGGCAAAGACAGTGGATGGCAATGACATTAAGATGGTTCCAAGGTTTATTATAGCAAACATCACAGGAAATTAAAGATTTAATTCAAATTAAATTGTCTCAATGAAACATCTTTAAAAATAGTATGCTAAGGATACATACAAAGGTATTTACTTCAGTCTAATTAGAAAAATGTAATTCCTGACAGAAGTCTAACCTTGCGAGAGAAATTAGCAAAAAGCAAAAGTGCACGTTGATCAGAAATAAATCAAGATTTGAACTTTATAAGTGTAAAAGCATACAGCCCATGTGTCTTTAAAATCTTTATAATTGCGTTTTGCTTTAAATCTGAAAATTGCGTTTTATTATCATCTTGAACATATACATACATAAATGTGTAAACTCCCAAAGTGTGTGTGCAGAGAGAAAGGCAGGCAGAAAGAGAGTGAGTAAGAGAGAGGCAGAGAGTAAATGGTTTGTCACTCAATGCATGGTGATGATTCTGTTTCAACCTTATCAAACCAACCCTTGAGAGGCCTACAAATCAGCATTTTACTGGCGCTAATAAACTTGAGCATCCAATTGAAGCCGAAGTGTTCTCAAATTTATGGGAAATTTTAATGGTGGTGTAATTTCCCCCTTTAGCAGGTTAAATGTTAAGACTTTAAAGTAGTATTTTAATTAAAATATATGTTTATGTTTATGATTAAATATTGCTATAAACACCCTGGATGCATATAAATGCTATATAAATTAATATACCTTTACATTTCGAATGAATTTGCTGGGCTGACAGTTTCATTTTGTGGCTGCAATTTTGTTTTGAAGATTTTTGTGTTGTCTGTTTTCTCAGATCAAATCGAGACAATCTTGAAATTGTATGGCAGAGCTACTAGGCATCCACTGCACTCTAGATAAGCCCAAAACCACATGCAACAAAATGTTGTCATCAAAGCCACAAAAAGTCTGCATGAAACATAATACAGCTAAATTTATGCAGTGGACACAACAGATGCCCAATTTAATGCATCAAGTTTTGAAAAATCTGCCGAATAAAAGAGGGGGGCAGAGTAATTATTTTGGCAGGGGTGAAGTAAACAATGTGGCATGGCAGCGAGCTTGAAAGTGAATGATTGAGGGAGGGGGCGTGCAGGAGAGAGAGTGAGGAATAAAAGGGTAAACAAAACAAACCTTGATGAGGGCAGTGGAGGAAGAAATAGGGAGGTCTGGGGGGTCACGCCGCATGTTTGGGGGCTGCAGAGTGTGCCAGGAGTGTGGCAGTGTGGTGCAGGCAGGCTGCTGCCAAACAGAAGCCAGCCTGATTTATCAGGAGGGCCGCACCAGACACCGCCTTGCACTCCCCAGTGCCCCCTGCCTTTATGGAAGGCCTCCCTGACGGCTCTGATAGCACAATCAGGGCTATGGCAGAGCTCAGGCAATTTCTCCTTCACTGTTTGATAACCCTGCATGCCCATGCTGAAAGCCAATGGCTATGGGCAGTCTTACCACCACAACAACAACAACTCAATTGTAATGAATGACTGTGTATTCTGAGGTAGAGGGGGAAAATAAGGTTATGCCCTCGTTCAATGCTACAGGGAAGTAAGTAAGGGATAACTGCTGTCTCTCCCTCTCTTTCTCTCTCCCCCTCTCTTTCTCTCTCTCTGTATCTATACTTAGAACTGTTGCCCATCACTTTTTCAAAAGAAGACAGCATGTTCTAGCAATTATGCAAAGCAATTAAAATAGAATTGCAAAGAAATGTACTGGGCACATGAGAGAACATCATGACATTGGATATATCTTGTTTCAGAATTGATCTAATATCCAATCTAACAGAATGAATCATACGATTATTTTCAGCAACAACAAAATAAACTAGCAACAAAGATTAGACTGAAAATTAAATGTGATATAGCAAACACAAGGGCAAAGGTTACCATGGCTGGCATGCACTCCAACTACGAAGTTTTGCCAACTCATGGTGTGTTTAGAAAACTTTGTTACACCATTTAGGTTCCTTATAGTTTAGGGTCAATATTTGTTATTTGTGATCTGTTTTCAGGTTTGACAGAATAGCACAGTGATTATGATAGGATCTTCCACGCACAAACTGGGAAGGAAGATGGTTCTCTGTCTCCACCAGGCTCCCCGCTTTTCAGGAATTGGATTTTTACTAGGCTCCAGCAACTCTTATCGCCCTATCAGGCTCTCCTATTGTGCAGCCAAGCTCTGGAAGAAAAGCCTCCCAGCCGCTCTGAGTTTGTGTCTTATTTTTCATTTATTTTACCCTTTAAGACCCCGGGCCTCTCATGGTTCTTAATATTTAGCCCAACCAAGAAAGGGGAGGTTTGTCTGCTTTTTGTCCAGCAGATAAAAAAGGTGTGAGTCAGGCTGGGTTCTGCACTGCACACATTGAGTCTCATAGCAGACATGAGAAAGCTAGTGAGCACACGCTTTACCCAAGTCTTAACTCAGAAAAACCTAGAAAGAAATCGAGGCAGGCACATCAGACCATGCACCATATTCCATATGCTTGGGGGACCTTTTCCCTTCTCTCATTACTTGCTGAATTGTGCAGACAGAATAGAAATAGGCACAAAGATTGACCCACTCGTTTTGCATATTTGCACAAACTGTTATATGTGCATGTGATGTTGAAAATAATTATAGATGGACCGATAGCATCATGGAGAGTAAACAGATGTAATTTAGGTTTCGTTTAAAATGGCATCGTCCGTGGATAAAGTACAACTTCTCTGATTAATTCACTATTTCCATTTTGCAGGGAAATGTAGTTTATTAAACGGTGTGGGGCCCCAAACTTGTTAGCGTATACTGATTGGTAGCAAAAGCCATCCAGGACCTATTTTTATGCTAATTTGAAGGCTAAAATATGTTTAAATGTCTCCAAACAGTTCTAAAATGGTTAAAGACTGACACAATTTAAATTTTAAAAAGTACAAAAAATTGACAGCTCCCTGTTTTGTATCTCCTTCTGGCAAACTGCCTTTTTTTTCCTTTACAGATATACATCTCACAGTAAGAATTGTGACTATATGAAATTGTGAAACACTTCATTCTAAAAAATGGAATATACTAAAATGATGCTTTTTCATCATAACAATCTGAGTAAAAAGTTTAACTGGTTTTTTGTGCAATACATTTTATGGTATTTGCTATGTCCCCTTTAATGACAGCATGCACTAGAGCTGGCATCCCATTGAGGTTTAGGTCTGCAGGTTTGTACCAAACTTGGTGATCAATGGTATCCCTGCATTACTTGATAATGTTCCAAACTCGACCTTGTGTGCTTTAATAAATCAAGGAAACCTTACCTTTTGTAACCTTGAGTAGCAAAGGTTAATATTACACATTTGATTAACAGACCCCAAAAATAGTGGTATTGCAAATAGATTATGTAACTCTTACATTTTTCTAATTTCTAAATTCTAAATTACAGTAAAAGTAAACATACACATCACCGCGTGTCCATAGGACTTATATCAGGTGATTTCAGGTGTCAGAATGAAATGAGAATCACTGCTGATAGCATCAGTCAGGATAACTACAACTTTAATAATTTTTTTAGGATGTACACTAACAGTAAATGTATTTTGAACTGTAAATGCCTTTAACCTCTCAGGTAAGTACATAGTTATCTAGTTAAGATAACTATGTAACATTCCATTCCCCCATGAAATGTTAGAAAAATAAGAATATGAATCTCAAACTGTAAAACACCAAAATTGTTTGTGATGTTGTGATTTTGTTCAACA
>JAZGTI010017078.1:0-12396 GCA_036877585.1 Botia kubotai | reverse complement strand
TCATCCTGTCTCTAGTAACGGAGTACAATATCCACTTGTAAATGTAGCTTGTAGACTCGGCCTGTTGATTCTTAAGGCAAAATGTTTAATGCTCTCGTCGCTTGTAAGTCACTTCGGATAAAAGCGTCTGCTAAATGAATAAATGTAAATGTCTGATTTAATTTCTTCCTCGTCAGATTTACTAATCTGTAAATGTATTCGTCTGAAATACACAATACAGTTATGATGAGAATCACCTAGAGTGTTTTTTATGTTTTATTCTTTCTCTCCCCCTTCTCTCTGTGCACATTTGAGACATTATAACGCATC
Organism: Botia kubotai; assembly: GCA_036877585.1. Classification (NCBI taxonomy): domain Eukaryota; kingdom Metazoa; phylum Chordata; class Actinopteri; order Cypriniformes; family Botiidae; genus Botia; species Botia kubotai. The sequence continues at coordinate 12,087 of JAZGTI010017078.1, read as the reverse complement.
TCAGTGGGATGAGATTGTGTAATGTGACTCTCTGTTACACACAGACACACACACACACACAATAATCATGTTCAGCAGTTTCTCATGAAATCTGATGCCACTGTTGAAATAGGACTGTTTTCTATGTTGATTTTGAATGTTGATTTAGTTTGGTTTATAGCTGCTTCTGGCTGCATTCATTAGTGTAAGCTCAAGGTATTTTCTGAGTTTAGTGTCAGTTTAACTGATGTGTTACAAACTGAATGATGGATGACAGATATAATGCAGATTTAATCACGGCTAATTAGATGTGATTTATCTCAGAACAGTGATTGTGAAACTGACACTCTGCTTATTGGTGGATCATTACTGGTCATCAGACGATTCCAATAAAACAAAAAAGAACAAATAATGTTTAATACATCATCTGTTACCAGTGTAAAGTTATAACTGTGTTATAAGGTGACATATAGTAGTTATTATAGTAGTTATTTAGCAAACTGTTGTGACATTTACAGACTAATGAGACATGTAGTGTCTGCTGTGCACTGTTACAGTACGTACAGTAATATTACACTAGTAGTTAGTCATTTAGCGGAGATTCTTCGACATGCCACAGTTTGTGCTTCTTTAAAGGCAGTCATGTGAGCAGATGAAGATGGTGTAAGTGTGCTGTGAAGCAGCTGTCTCAGGTTTTGAAAAAACACCTTCATAAAACTAAAAAACTAAAAAATAAATGAAAACTAAAAATAAATAAAGCATTGATCTCTCTGTACTGGCTGGGAAGACATCATCCAGGGAAAGTAACTGTTGATAGGGGTGTGACCCTGGGGTGTTGTGGGTGTGGCTAGACCTAATTTTATCTGCTGTGTGATCTGAGTGATGGATGCATATAATGATCTACAGGTCGCTGCTGTTTGGAGAACCTGAAGGAGTTGCACGTCTGTCAGTTCTGTTGTAGCTCACACTGCACCATGAGTGGAAGAGGAAAAGCCCACAGAAGGTTTTCTCTGGACAGCTCAGGGTGAGTGTGTCTGCTTGACTGCCATTGCTTGGTGCTGTTAGATTTACACAGTGAATTTGAAAGAGATTCAGGAACATGGACAAGACAATGTTTTACACAGACATAGGGAGGAGCAGCAGATGTCTTGTGCATGTTGTGACAATGAACCTGAAAGCATTCACTCACATCACTGCAGTAAAAGACCTTTATTCTGTCGATTTATGTCATATTTGCATTGTCCTTCTTGGGTGTGTGTGTAAGTGTGTGAGTGTGTGATCAGGGTAAGTTTCCATAGAGGCGCATTTGACTGGATCAGTTTTGAATTTCCTACAAACAATTGAAACCAGTTAAACAAGTCAAATCCATTCAACACAGATGAACTTTAGCAAACAGTGAGACAGCAGTTAAAGCTTTAGTCTAGAGCTGTGAGACAGACACGAGATGTTGCTCTGAGGACAGACAGGGTCTCTGAGGTAAAGTCTAGAAACTCTGGAACAGTTTTTGTTAAAACTGCTGTTTATTACTCGTCACTTTATAATTCAAACGTTAATTACAGTTACAGCTAACTGTCAATACACTGAGAGTGTAGTTAGTTATTTTAGTACAGTGACTGTGACCCTTATGAATTCTAGAACAAACACATCTTTAAAAATAGTCAGACATGTGCACAGATTTGTGTGTTTCTGCTGATATCTTATCTGTGAGCTGTCGGTATGTAACAGATAATCAAACATCTGTCCTTCTAGAACCATTAGGAATGTTCTGTAAATAACATCTAGGTTTTGTTTTCGTTCTGTAGTTCTGAAATGGCTCTTTTCATCAAGTAACATTTGGCCTAATACAAGTAATTTGTTTAAAGCTGTAATTTGTAAATTTCTGAGGATTAAAAATCAAGTACATGACAGATTAGTGTTCAACAAGATTTCCTTATCTTACCCCAAATAACAATGGTAAGTTTATAATATTGATTTATAATTTGAGCAGTCACCTGCAATTTTATGTTTCAAATAGAGATGTTGGCAGAGAGGTGAGAGTTACAGATTGCAGCTTTAAATCTACCAGTAATTAAAGCAATATTAATCATTATTTAAAATATATGCTTGTAGTTTGCTGTGTTAATCAGCTTGTATTGGTTTAATGTAAACCATACAAATCCCAAAGTTACTGTTATAAATACTTCATATTTAACAATTAGGATCTCAAACATAATAATATTTTACTATGTTTTTGATATTGACTGCTGGTACACCTCTGTTACAATTTCAGAAGAAAATAAACAATTGTAAACCTAAAAAAATAATAGAAATGTATTAATCCTATGGGGAAATCTTGTGCTGTAATACAGATTCTTCTTTCAGTGTTATTATGGAGTGTAGTAATCTCTGGATTAGATTAATGTTTATAGCCTCTAATCTACAGAGCTGTAATAAGTGCTGCAGTTATTTGTCCAAGTGTAAATGGCCTTACTCACAAACACTCAGAGAGGGGCTTAAACTGGCACTGTCAAACTGCGTCATGCACTCTAACACAAAGGCTAAAGGACATAACCTCTACTGTCTGGCCTCCGTTACACTCACCCCCCTAAACTTCACTCCCATGCAGATCACTGCACCAGCGTAACTGTCAAAAATCACTGGGCCGGCTCCCCCTGTGTTATGCTGTGTATTATGTCTAGGAGGACTGGAGACCAGTTGCTGCTTCAGGGATACTTACCTGCACCAGTGGAACATGCAGTTAATTAGTGTTACATTCATAAGTTGCCTGTTAACACACCTCACACAAACTGAAGTGAGCACAACAATAACATTAAAAATAAGGTAATATCACATATTTCTATACATAGCATTTAATAGCAAACACCACAGTAATGCATCACATGTTTAGCACCACACAATCAACTTATGATACACATAATCAAATCAATATTTAAATGCACATAGCAATGAAGTCACAAGAACATACACAAATACATAAATGTAGCTGCATAGGTGGAAAACATGAAGTACATTAATGAGTGCCAGTTCCTGCCAGACCTTAAAATATAGCAAAGATATTAGCAGGTTTCACAGGCCAACCCCCACACTAACATACAATATGATAGATAACAGGTTAATGTAACACTTTCTGAAGCAGAGTGACTAGCAAAACTCACTCATCTCAGACCTGTCGTGGACTGAAGCAAGCATGGGGCACATATAATAGCTTCCATCAGAATAATATGGGATTTTGAGTGGGATAAAAAGATTAGAATCAATACCAGCTGCAAGTGTCATTCAAGCAAGAAGAGGAGTCTTCACTATTGAGTCTCTCAATAGTGTCTCTCAGTGTAAAATCAATGTAGATGTTTCTTCAGTGTGGTGCTTCTTCTCTGTTTCTGCAGATATCGCCTGGATATCAGTGAAATAGCAGCCAAGTCTAAAAACAGCATGTTGAGAAGATCTTCAGAGGGAAGGACCTTCCGCAGTCCAGAAGAAACACACCTCCAGTTCCTGGAGCTCACCAACATCTCACAAAAATCTGGCAGGTGACTCTGAATGTTCACAAATGCTGTATGTTAACAGACTGAAGATTGCACACAGAGTTATTTGTTATTGTTGATGAATTGTTTTTGTATGACTCACGTTCAGCAGATCCACAACCATAGAGGAGGAGAGTTTGGACCGGCCTGATGGATTCTTGCATCGTAATGTGAGTTCACAGCGCGTGACAAATCCTGCCCCCAATGCTTCATGAGTCCCGTAAAAACTCGTCATTTCTCATTACTTTCTCTTCTTTGGATCAGAGTTTCAAGAACCACAACAAAACATTTCACAAACTCTTTCCTGAGATTCCAGAGACTGAAGATCTAGAACATGGTGAGAAATCACAGACAAGATCTCATTAATACATCTCTTGTTTCTCTTAGGCAGCAAAGAGAGTCAATGAAAGCAAATGGAGATTTTGGATGATTTGATGATTTTATATTTACAGTGTTCACATGTGCTCTGCAAAAAGAAGTGATTTACCACGGTAAAATGTATGTGTCCCATCATCACGTCTGCTTCCATTCTTCTGTGCTGCTCAAGGAAACTAAGGTGAAAGAAATAAGAGTCCAAATTAAAACTCTGTTCTGTTTATGAGTGTGAACACCCTGTGAGCTTCAGGTGTCACTCCAGTTCTGACAGATAAATATGTTGCCATAGGTTTTGATTCATGTGTCCAGCATTCAGACCATAAGGAAGAAGAACACAGCCAAGATAGTTCCCAACGGCATCGCTGTCATCACAGACGTTCATAAGGTATGAGGGGTCGATGAGTCAGTCAGAGATACTTTACAAAACTTGACAACCGCTTTCCCACCTTCAGCTTACATACTGAAACACCCTGTTTGTCACTATAAATCAGATACATTTGTTATCTTCAAGCAGTCAGTTTGTATGGCAGACCCCACAATAAGTGTGGAGACCCTCTGCCATCAAACATTCCTCCCTACAGATCTGTGGCACGCAGCAGTTTTTGTGTCTGTATTCATTTGTCATGTGTTCTGTTAACACCACTAGTAACAGAAATCAGAATTACACAGCATTAATCCATCGAATCCTGTGTTTCAGTACCTGTTTGTGTCGCTGCGGAATCGAGAAGTGTGTTTTAAACTCCTCCAGTCACTCTGCCCACAGCTGCAGGTTTGTGTTCACTGTGTTACACTGTAGTGTAGAGAAACATGCTGTGATCTTCAGATCTAAAGCCTGATTTATGTTCTGCTGTTAGAATGAAAATACCAGTGATCACCTGAAGATCCCTCTCACAGAAAACCAGCAGGACACGACTGTTGACACGGTAAGAACAGACTGATGCCTTAAAATGAGTCTTCTGAACATCTACATAAATAATAATGTGTGAGAGCTGCAGTTTTTGAGGTTTGAGGCAACTCAGCTTAGTGAATACATATTCACTCTATATACAGATTAAAAGAGTTTAGTCTTTGCTTATTGTTGTTTACGATGGCAAATGTTACATGCTTCCTCATTTGTCTGCTGAATAATAAATGTAAACGAATTTTTTTTTTTATTGTAAACAATTCCTCAAAATAATTAAAAAACACACTCCACCTCTAAAATGATTCTTCATGTTAATTAGCTGTTATCGGGCTGCAGTTTAGACTTTATATTTAAATACTGTTGTAAGTCATTCTAAAATCTTGCCAGTGGTTTAATTCAACACTGGTTTGTTTTTAATCTGATGGATTTTAAGCATGATCAGATTGATATAAGAGATTTGATAAAGACTGAATCTCACTACTGGAGCACATAAGAGTTCATTCATTGTGTTGTTGGTCAGACAATGGAAACATCACACAGAAACAGCTTTTAATGAAGCAACAAATACATGTTTGAGAAGTACATTATAATCATAGCAGTGTGTTTGTGTGATACCGTAGATCTCCAGTCTGTCAAGTTTAGAGGAGAACATTGAGGAGCACAAGATTTGTCCTGGGGAGGATCTTAAGAGTCTGAACACCACTGAATCTCCTCACAGTGAGTCTGTAAACGTGTGTCGGAGATTTACTCAACACTGTATGTGTACTTCATGTTTACTATACAGTATGTGTACTTCATGTGTGTGTTAATAGCACAAGCTAGAAGCATCTCAACATCACACATAAGCAGCAGCAGACAAAACAGCGCATCAGAGGAACAGACCATAGGTACACATATGCACGCGCACACACACTGAGTTTTCATGGGGGAGTTTTTATGGGGACATTCTATAGCTATAATGTTTTTTATGCTGTACAAACTGTATATTATATCCAGTACAAACTGTACATTATATCATGAAACCATGACAAACACATGTGGTTATAAACACATGTATGAAACAGTAGCTGCTTATAGAAATACAGTTGTTGGTCATGTGATGTGGTGTTATGTTCAAACCACCAGGGTGACATTTGGGTGACCTTTACCCTTATATGACTGACTATGACAACATGAAATGAATATGCCACAGCACTAATGATCTCTGAAATATCTGCCATTATCTTACTGCAATGCAAAAAACATTACATTACATTAAAGAAACATTGCATTACATTAAAGAAACATTGCATTACATTATAGAACATAAAGCTGTATTCATAAAATCAATATCAGACGGTGTAAATGAAGACACACTTCAAGTCAAATATAGGTGTATTTATGTTGATGTATTTTATGATTTAGGGGGCTCCTGGGTAACCATAGTAACAGAGAAGGTCCAATCTCTTCTGTCCAGTGACATGCGCAACCTCAACAAACTCATGGTGTTTTATCTGATACTGTAAGTATCAAACACACTGAATTGAGTTCAGATCAACACAGACACAATCCAGCACAATATTTGCACTGAATCGTTTTCCTGTGATATATTCCTAATGGGGAGAAGCATTTGAGAACAATAAAGCTGATTTTGCTGGGATTAAAGTTTGTCTGTATGTATTAAAGCTCATTACATTAAACAGTGAATACAGTGAATAGAGGCTGTTCTCTTTCTAAGGAGCAAATACTTCTTGTGTTTGATTAATAAAATCAAATAAAATCCAGTCTGTTGTAGAAACATCAAACACGCAGTTTTACTTTCAACAGTTCGTATGGACAACACTGAGAGCTTGTGACAGATTCAGAGTCTTTTCACACACAAACGGTCCACTTGCAAAGTGAATGTGTTATTTCATCTTAGTGCTCTGATGTTTCACTGACACGTCTTACAGGAAATTATAATTGGTCGAGCTGGTATGTGGTTCGTCTGGAAGGAAAACATCTGATGTTGTGTGGGCTGATGGTCTCTCTGATAAAACTGAATCTACTGGAGTATGTGATGTTAATAACGTAGAAATGTGACACTGTGTGTGTTTTTTGATTCTCTGTTTAATGTGTCACCTATGATTGGTCAGCTGATTTCCTGTCCGTCACACGGCAACACTAATGATATAACCAATGACATGAGTTTAAAACCTTATGAGCTGTCTACCAAGAAGACATTTCTGGGCATCATTGACACATTTGAATGCTAAAGTCTAACCTACATGTACTGTGTGATGCCTGAAAAAGTCTTGGTTGACAGCTTTCTATAAAAATCTAATGCATGATGTGACTCATTTACAGTATTTTACTGTAATTTTTATAAGTGATGAGAACCACTACACACACCAGAGACAGTCAGATCAGCTGTAATTGAAATTGAAGTGTGTGTGTGTAGAGTGGTTCTTCTGCTGTTGTTGTCCGGGTATATCGGCTTGCGGATCTTGGCATTGGAGGAACAACTAAACACTTTGGGAGCTCTGCCAGAATTTACAGTAGGGAAAGAGTGAGTACATACACACCATAACATACACACAATACACACGTACACACACCAAACCATTTTTAATCTTAACTACAGGAGCTTCTGCACAAGTTCTCAACTGTGCCCTACACTAATTATAATTGATGATATTATATATAGAAAATAATATATGCATCTATAACATTAAAGTAGTTCTTATCAGCTAATCTCATCAGCTGTGAATCTTTTGAGCTGAAGGCTTGTAGGCATCAGTCTGTATTACAGTAACAAAAATAATTCTGACATCTGTATACTTGATCAATTTCACTTTTACACACTTTCATAATTCAACTGTCCAACTTTCAGTTTCTATTGTCAGTGTGTGTGTGTGTGTGTGTGTTTGTGAGTTGTCTTGTTTTCTATTATTTCCACCTGTAAGTGGTCCACATGAGGGAAATTGATTATTAAATTATGCTTTTTTGAAAATGTAAAAATGCAAAAAGGTTTCTGTGAGGTTAGGGTTGGGGTGAGGAGATAGAATATTCAGTTTGTGCCATTTAAAATCATTATGTCTATGGAAAGTCCCCACAAAGCATAGAAACCTAACGTGTGTGTGTGTAAGTGTGTCTATGCGCGTGCACATGTAAAATGTGTTTTTATGGATGAGTCGTCTTTCTCTTTCCCAGGTACAATGAAACATGAGCCCCTACAGCAGGAGAGTGTCTCAGATCTAATGGAGGGAGAAAACAGCTGTCCGTGTCTGTTTAAAATAAAACAGAAGCAGACGGAGCAGCTGTGCGCATGTGACCTGTGACCTTCAGTCCAATCACATGAATGAATTCTAAAGAAGGTTCTGGAGACGATTGTACAAAATAAAATTTACAATATGAAGGATTCTTCCTAAATGATGCTTATTGTATAGAATTACTATTATTTATCCTTATTACTTATTCAAAATCTATTTAGTTCTATACATGAAAATTAAGAGTAAATAGATGAAGTTAGAAAATACTGTAATATTTTGGAGATTTTCATGTCTGTCATCAGAAAGTTGTTTGAACAAATAGAAAACCAAAATGTTTATAGTGTTTGTATGCAACATGAATTATATCTACACATCATTTACAGAACAAATAAAGTTTGTTTCTCATGCATGTCTCTGAATGCTGCAAACTTGAAAGAGTTTTAGTGTCATGTCTGTGTGATAATAAGGGTTGAGAAATGTTCATGAAAATGTTTGAACATTTATCCATCACCAAATTTCGCACATCACATTCATTCCAAAGCATTGTGGCTAATTACACAACATCATATCACATTTGCCTTATAAAACGTTAGGAAAATCCAGCCTTATTTCACTGTTGGCCGGCCTTCCAGCACGGGCATTAACCCACTGATGAAGTGATTCAGAACAGCAGCAGCAGCTCGTCTGGTCCCTACAGGTATCGCCTCTATCAAGCGATGAAACGCTGGAATCTTGGTCAAGTGTAACTGTGCACGGCAGATGATATTGCCTCATGATTTTTTTGCTGTATTGTTTTCCTCACCTTGTAAGTGGCTTTGGATAAAAGCGTCTGCTAAATGTAAATATAAATGTCGTTATAGCCTGTGAGATGTGAAGCAGCTCTAAAACCCAAAATAGACTTAAAGAAACAAAATCGTAATCTTTTTAATTTTGTAAATATAGCCATATGTATGACAAAGCGCAAAAAGTAAGTCTTTAAAAACGTGTAATTGTTTTGGTAGGGTCGTTGCTCTGTAGCATGTTGTTTCAAAACACCATGGCAGTAGGAGGCCGACAGGCGGCGATAGGAGCGCTGTGATCTTCAGTCTTAAGCAGCTGCTGAAGAAGAAGAAGAAAAAGAAGAGGAAGACGAAGAAGAGGAGGATCGTGATGGAGTCAAGTGATACAGGTATAAAAACACGCGGAATTTTCAAGTATAATCATAAATATTGTGTTCACTGACACATGTGGATTTGTGTGTGTTTTCTGGGCGTGTTTTTGTCTTTGTTTATTGAGATCATGTTTGTTTACCAACCGCTTCACGGCTGCGGTGCCGAAATGTAAATAAACATTCATGTCTCGTGTTATGAGAGATTAAACATGATACCAGAAAATATATTAGTATATAATGTACACAGAAGCCTCTACTGCAGTTAGCAGATGTCTGTTTCATCATGGAACAACATGTGGACTATAATATGAAGATGCATAAAGAAAAGGTAGCCTCTTTTAAAGGCAATTAGGATCGTTTTCATAAGCACATTTTTTCCAACTATTTCTCGTTACCGTAATGCAAAACATTTTCATTATTGCTATTGTAGTATATTTCAATTGTTTAAAGCAGTGATTTTGCTTGAACATCATATTGAACATCAAACACTATCATGGATACCATTTCAAGAATATATTATTTTTCATTTGTTTTGTTTGTAGGATGTTTGCATAAAATATGCTTTGCTAAGTGTTTATACTGTTCTGATACTCTGTGTGTGTGTGTGTGTGTGTGTGTGTGTCAGGTCGTGGTGGGTGGAGGTCTCATCAGAACAGTAAGATGACTGTGATCATGAGGCAGGAGGAACTGATCGCCCAGAAGAAGAGAGAGATAGAGGCCAAGCTGAAGGAACAGAGCCAGCAGAACTCGAACCCGAGGCCAAACAAACCCAGCAGGTGAGTGTACAGAGTACATCTGATGAGCATACAAGACCACATTTGTGTGTCTGCTGATCTGTGTTTTTCTCACAGTTCTCCTCCCTCACGGGAATCTTCATCATCGTCCTCATCATCAAATAAGTTTGTGAATGATGGCAGTTTTCTGCAGCAGTTTCTGAAGATGCAGAGAGAGAAATCTAGCACTGAAGCAGGTGTGACACTTTTCATGTGTTGTGTAAGCGTTTTGACAATGTCCATTATTAACCAATTTGGAGGAGGTTGAAAACGCTTGTGACCATAAGTGTAAATTCAACCACTGCATTGAAACAAGAGTTTTTAATTTAATCTTTAAAAAAAACAACAACAGAAACATTGGAAACCGCACATACTGTATAGACACACAGGAATCCTAGGAATATTTCACTCTAAAGTTGACATTGATATTTTGAACGTATGGTTGGCTCGCGTGTAGTCTTTCATACAGATATGTTTTTATTCAAACGTGTCGTTTTGATCACTAAATACACCCAGAATATCATTTTCGTTTAATGCCGTTATAAAGATAGGAATAGCCAGAATATTATTTAATATAACTCTGTTTGGCTGGACAACTACTTTAAAGCAACAGTACACCTGACATCAACATGTGGCAGAGATCGTGTGTGTGATCATTTAATGTTATGTAAACTAGTGGTTCTAGTGTATGCTACCCATAAATTCATGTTTGAATGAAAGTTTGTGGCCTAAAATTAACTCTAGCTAAATCTGTTCTTTTTTGATGGTCACCGCAGTCTCATTTGGCTTTGTAAGTGTAATGCTGTGTGTTGATGCCACTTACGCTAGGATCCAAAAGTGACTGCCTTGGCCCCACCCCCTCCACTCAGAGCCCATCAGCTACTACAACACAAGTGCAGAAGAAGAGTGTCCTCATCGGAAAACGGCCAGGATTGGGTGTCAACAGTATAATCGGTCAGTTCAAAAACTATTCCCAGTCCAAAAAGACATCAGTCCCTGCAGCTCGCCCAAGTGTGTTCAGCTCACTGGATGATGAAGATGAGGAAGATGATGCACACTATCTGGAGGTCAAAGGTATCACATCTTTGTCATCACTGCTCATTTTGAAGAATGAACTTTAGTTTAATGGACTTTAATGGCCTTAGGTTCCTCTTTTAACGATTAGGTCACCTGAAAATGAAAACTGTCATTATTCACTCACCCAGATGTTCTTCCAAAAACGTTTGTGCTTCTTTCTGCTGTGGAATAGAAGAGTCTAACACATGTCTTTTGATATCATACAGTATCTTTGTGTAAGGTACGGAAAAAAATGTTCTGCTTCCATTTGCACATTTAAATATGACAGACATGATGTCATTGCTTCTGACTCTTGTGATCAGTTGTGGCAAATTTGAATGTGATCTGAGGGCTACAAAAAGATTTTCAGTGAATAAACCTGTTTGTCATGCAGTGCAGCTAAATGGCTGCAGATGGTCTGCTATATAGAGTGGACATCCTATGAACTGCCGTTATAATACATACGCCGTTTTGAATCTTGAAGTGGCCGATCAGGGCCAGGCGTTCTTGTATTGTTGAATATCCTTCTGTTTTCCACGCATGAAAGAAAGTCATACAGGTTTGGAACAACATGAGTAAGTACATTGTCAGTAAACTACTTGTAGTCTACATAATTACTTGTAGTTCTTTGGACAGTTTAATTTAGAAATGTCATGGAAATGCTTTTGTCCAAACTAAAGCCTTTTTAGGAACCAAAATGTTGAGAAAGAAGTAAAAAAAAAAAAAACTGATGCTCTGTTTAACACACAGAATGCGGTCTGATTCTCTGTTTAACACACAGAATGCGGTCTGATTCTCTGTTTAACGCGCAGAATGCGGTCTGATTCTCTGTTTAACACGCAGAATGCGGTCTGATTCTCTGTTTAACACACAGAATGCGGTCTGATTCTCTGTTTAACACACAGAATGCGGTTTGATTCTCTGTTTAACACACAGAATGCGGTTTGATTCTCTGTTTAACGAGCAGAATGCGGTCTGATTCTCTGTTTAACACGCAGAATGCGGTCTGATTCTCTGTTTAACACGCAGAATGCGGTTTGATTCTCTGTTTAACACACAGAATGCGGTCTGATTCTCTGTTTAACACACAGAATGCGGT
>JAZGTI010017077.1:0-12396 GCA_036877585.1 Botia kubotai | reverse complement strand
TTATAGTTATAGATATTAGTGTGATCGTCCGTTGATGCGGACCCTAATACAGTTACTGTTATAGTTATAGATATTAGTGTAATCGTCCGTTGATGTGGACACTAATATAGTTACTGTTATAGTTATAGATATTAGTGTGATCGTCCGTTGATGCGGACGCTAATATAGTTACTGTTATAGTTATAGATATTAGTGTGATCGTCCGTTGATGTGGACGCTAATATAGTTACTGTTATAGTTATAGATATTAGTGTGATCGTTCGTTGATGCGGACGCTAATATAGTTACTGTTATTTATAACTATATAGTTATCTTTACAGTTATTGTTCTTGTTGTAAATGGATCTTAGGAGCAGCATAAATCTCTTGACCTGACAGTCTTTTAAAGGGGAAAATCAATGGCAATGTTTTCAATCAATGTTTACTGGCTGCTCCACAAACAGACTGTATCAGACTAATTCACAGATCAGAACAACCGCTTTCATCAGGACCCACTTTAATCTGATGAAACAACCACATGTGAATGACAGATCAGATTCAATCTACAGCATCTCACCACAACTGTGTGTGGGAATTCTATCCTTCAACACTTGCTGTGTTGCCTAGGCAACTGTGCTGACAACATGCAGCGGAGAAACCTGCTGAGTTCTGGACATATATTTTGACAAGTCCGTCGTGCTGAGCACAGAGAGGCAGCACACGACACACAAATCAATCATGTGGTGCCAGTTAAAAGACAAAAACTATTATTAATACATATCTGAGATTTCTGATACTGTGTTAAAGAAACTGACTTTATCATATTAATTTAGGCACAATGAAAAATTAAAAAATGGCAAACCAAAAACATTGCAATACACTTCAATATGATTACATTACAATAATGACAAGCACCTTCCAGAATAATGAAGAAAATGCTTTTAAAAGTAAAACACTCGCTACAGTAATGAGAATATGGAGAGAAATAATTGATACTAAACTGTCATAAACATAATGCAAAAATAAAAAAACAGGCTGCATTTCTCTTTAATGTGAAATATAATTTGTTTCTTCATTATAATGAAATGTGATCTGAACATTCTCATGAATTCGACCAAATTTCAGAATAATATTGAGAATTAAATCACGCTGGAGGTGTGGAGAGACACTCCAGACTGATCTTGACTGATTCAGATCTTGATGTGATTTCTGGTTTAGATGAATGATTCTATAAACACCGTCTCATCCTTCAGAAGCAGATGTCTCACAGTGAGACACATTTGAGATCATGAGAACAGAGGAGAAGATGGTTACCTCTCAAAGCGACAGGTGTTGAGTCCGATCTTGATGGACACAGCGCTGCCCGCGTTCAGATGACTGCCATGAATGGTTATCCGAGTACCTCCAGATATCGGACCATATGAGGGAATCACACGGGTGAAGTATGGGGACTGAACACACACACAGGCAGACACATGCTATTAGAAATGTTTACATTTTTATATGAGAGTGAAAATAAGCTGGGCATATTTCTGACACTACTCACCACAAATGTGAATGCTTTAGGAGAGACAGCCCGATACTCAGGCAGACAGTCTCTCACACACACTTCCACCTGTGCTTCCTGTACACGGTAACCTGTAGCATCTGCCAAACGACACACAATCCTGCAGAAAGAGAGAGAGAGTCTAAGAGAGGGTTGGACTTGACCGTGGACGTTCACCAATCAAATGAAAACAATGATTGAGGGGCTGAACATGAAATGACATATAACAGGATAATGGTTCACACCACAGGCAGTACACACACCAACCCACACAAAACCCCCCAACACACACACACAACCCCTAACACACACACACAACCCTCTCCACACACATCACACACACAAACCCCCAACACACACACACAACCCTCTCCACACACATCACACACACAACCCCTAACACACACACACAACCCTCTCCACACACATCACACACACAAACCCCCAACACACACACACAACCCTCTCCACACACACCACACACACAACCCTCCCAACACACACCCCTCCACACACACACAGATGTAATGCTCCGCAGTCTTGCTGAACTGTAAAATGTGTGTGTCTGTGTTCAAGCCTTTCCTTTCTGTAATGGGATGGACACTGAACCTTCCCATCATGCCCTGGGGCAAACCCTCTATTGCTGTAGCACATTATTAACTGTCCTGCTGCAACCGTGTCCAGCATTTAGTGTCACACTGAGGCTAATGTGACAAACTCAAACTAGTTCAAAATGAGCTTTGTGTGTTTTCTGTTGAATATACTGTGGTTGTTTGTTTACTGCAAGTGTATATCTGCCACAGTTTATTAATAAACCATAATGTACTGTAAAGCCACTGTCACACCGGCACTGTGTTTTAGTACTAGAACTGAAAACAGCATCTGAAAGTGTTTAAGTTTAAACAAAGCTTTAATGTTTGTGTGCATGTAAACAATGATTCGTGATGCATAGTTCTCCACACAGAACCCTCAAATCTGATTGGCTGGTTTGCACAATGTCCAGGAGTCAGGGGTTGCATGAGTCTGCTGTTTACTAGCTACCAGGTTGCTACAGTGAACACTTTAGAGGAACTTCAGCTTCTATATGCCATCAAAATAATTATTGATTTATTCATCAGCTCTCAGACGTCCACATAATACACAATGAATCTGCAGCAATGTGCACCAGTCTGACTACACAAGATGTTTTAAAGCCATTTTCCGGACAGAACGGAGTAGCATCTGATGTTTGTGATAGACACTCACTGTTCAGCACTGATGTAATCCTCCTCGATGGGCTGGCACGACACTTTTCCAATCCGAACGCCATTCTGAATGTCTTTGAACTGCAGGCCCAGATTCTCTCCAGTGATGGTGAGTCTGGTTCCACCCTGCCGTGGACCGGTTTCAGGAGACAGCTGAACCAGATCAGAAGTAATGACATTACCAGAGAACATTTCCTCTATACAGAACACAATGGTTAAAGCGTTCACAGACCCTGGCCACTGTGTGCTTCTCCTTTTGTGTTCCACAGAAAGAAAGAAACTCATGAGAGAGTGAGGAAATGTTGACAGATGTTTAATTTAACCCACAAAAGACAGTAAAATCACAAATGACAAAATAACTTGCTTTCACAGAGAGAAACAAGAGGAGCAGAAGAACACAAACAAATAATTGCTTTCTGAGGGACCATCATTTTCATTTGTCACACTTTCTACAGACAGATGAAAATGTAAAAAGACAGAGCAAAGAAAGATGGAGAGAAAGAGAGAGAGAATAGGTGTACATCTTAACAGATGGTTTTCAAAGCACCCACAGTGTGCTAATAATCCTTGTGATAAATTCATTCTTTCCCAAATTAAATTAACACCTAATCTAATAAGTAAAAGATGACAGCAGAGAGAGAAAGAGAGAGAGAGGGTAGAGAGAACAGGAGGAGAACAAAGCACAAGCACAACACGAGGGAATGTAATTTTAGTAACTACATGTTCTTAAACTTAATATTTTATTGACAGCAGAATCTGGAAATCCTTTTAAATCATATGCTGTCACAATCAGAAAAAATAATTTGGGTCTAATTTGCTGACGATAATAGCAGTTATTACATGACATGTTATCACCTAACAATTGTGACACACTTGACTAAACGTTTATTTACTGAGAGTGGATCAGTCTTCATCTAATGTGACTCACCTTGGTGATGCGTGGGTGCGTGCAGCGGCTGTTGCCGGCGGTGACGTGCATCCAGGTGTGTTCCTGCTGAGTGCATTCCTGACGCAGAGAGCACTTCCGGTCCTGAACACACCATCCACACCCAAAGCTGGGGTCAGACTTCAGACACAGACCACAACTCTCCCTCTGTGCATAACACTTATACAGGTGAGCTGGAGAGAGAAAACACCTGTTTAGAGCTCATTATACTAAACTATTTCAATCACAGTATGCCAGGACTAACCAATCACAATCCAGCATTCCAGAGGAAGTCGTGTCATGAACAGTGTCAACTCTGAACTTTAATTTAGAACAAACAACACAAATAATGACAAACGTTTAATTTACATCATTGAGTGAAAAACAGGACGATAAAACGCCTAATCAGTTGGACATAAGCAGATATCACAAATCTGACTGTGAAATAATTACATCAGCCATTATAATCTTCATGAGAAACACAAAACTGCAGTTCTGAGGACATGAATAATTCTTCACACTATCACACTGCATCTGACACACCGTTGAGGAGGAGAAAGTTTATTCGTTTACATAAAAAACATTCATAAACACTACAGTGTTGCTCCCTGCAGCATCCTGTGGAGGTTGCCATGGTTACTTTGTACAGCATACCTCAGCAGGTGCTATGGTTACCTTGTATGTTGTGGGGGTTGTCGATGATAAAGTTTCCATTCCACACCACAGACAGATCAACAGGAAGGTCGCTGATGTCACTTCCCTCATAGTTGTACTGAAACACAAATCACACACAAAATGCAAATGAGGATAAAACATTCTGATCAAAGCTGTCAAAACTGAACTAGAACTGCAATATTCAACACACAGTACACATAATGGCGTTTGGTTGATTCTGAATATTACTAATAATTATAGTAAATTGTTATTAAACATTTTGTTGTAATAGAGATTTCACTATGGTTAAAGATTTTTTTTACTGCTGTTATAATGAACATAACAGATGCTCAGGATTGTTTTTGCCCTTCAACACTGAATTCTGAGCAACCTCAAATACACATGAACTAAAGGATCTTCTGTTCTCACCCTCACTGATATTTTACTGTATTATTAATAAGATATCATTTATTTAAGAGCTGTTCTCGACCAAGACCTTCAGCGTGTACCACACTACACACACACAAACACACACACACACACACACACACACACAAACACACCTGGCAGGACAGTGAAGGACACACACAGATGCTGGATTACACAACTGAGTCTTTCTGAAGCAACATTTCCTTAAAAGTTAAAAAACACAAATCAACCTATAAAAAAATCCTAAATCTTTTTAACCTATAATAACTTCAACAACCCATTCATTCATTCATCCATTTATCACTCCCACCCATCCATCCATTCATCCATCACTCCCACCCATCCATCCACTCATTCATTCATTCATCCATCCATCCATCACTCCCACCCATCCATCCACTCATCCATCCATTCATTCATCCATCCATCCATCACTCCCTCCCTCCCACCCATCCATCCACTCATTCATCCATCTATTCATTCAGCACTCAGGGTTTGATCTCCTATTAGTTATGAAATGAAGTTTATGATCTGAACATGAGTTATGTCTGAGTGCAGCTGTCTCACATGTACAGTATGTACAGTAATGTATTCACCCGGCAGGAAAGAGATGGCCACATGATCAAGCACACGAGAGACTGTGTTTTTAAACAGGCAGTTAACCTCTGACTGGTGTAGGAAGAGCAAACAAACACCCGTGTAATTAAATAAAGAGAGATGAGGCTGAACGAGGCTGCTGAGGAGGACCGTGTGTGTTAGTGTGTGTGGACCAGCCTGCAGTACAGCCTGCTGTATTACTATTTCATTTACTAATACACACTGAACACAGCCATCCAGAGCTCATGTCCTGCTGTAACTTTCTCATCTTCACACCATTCGACAATCATTACAGTGTTACCGGACAGACGACTGGAAGGTTTAATGACCCTGATCTTCCTGTGACCCCGGCCAGCTATTGTGTCCTGGAGGAGCAGCATGTACTTACAGCAGCTCTAGACCTTTCATATTAATATTATACTTTTATTTCCATTTTTACTGTTGACGAATTAAAGAACCAGCATCTGCTCTGACACTGTACGCCTGCTCCCTGATACTGTACGCCTGCTCCCTGATACTGTATGTCTAGTCTTATTTTCTCTTCTTGACATTCAAAATAAAGAAACCCACTAATACTCTATATTTCATATTAACTCATAAAATCAGCTGCAATCAGGTCGAATGTTCTCCAGTGTGTTTGGACTCACTGTGGATTTCTGGCACTGGATGCTGGAGCTGTTGAAACGCAGAGCTGTCACGCTGTGCGTCTCGCCCTGGATGTGGAAGATGCACTCATAGTTCCTCTGACCAGACTGAGGCTGCGGAAGGTTTCGGGCCGACAGTGTGATCGGCTTCGGAACGCCGACGGGAATGTAGATCTGAGAGGAGGGCAGAATCTGAGGACAGTCCTGTGAAATAACAAGAACAATCAGTTATGTACAAAGCCGTTGACTCGACCTTTTTTCAACGCTTTCATACAACAGAGCAACAGAGTTATTTACCCATTTTCCAATTCAGCCCCCTGAACTAACCCGGTTAACCTCAGGTTAAGGGCTTCTGACTCATCTCTAGCAGGGATCAAAGCTTTAACTACAACACCAGAAGTACAGAGTAACTTTCAAACGAGCACTTATCTACAGAACAGGCATGTTGATGCCTGGATGAAAGTGACGCCTTACGGGAAACATATGGAGCAGAACCATCCAACCAATCAGCTGAATACACTCACTGTCCTGTCAGAGGAAACACTCTCAGATGCAGAACATACAGTTACAGCAGGCTTATACACTGATGTGTGTGTGTGTGTGTGTGTGTGTGTGTGTGTGTCAGACAACCAGCTGTGCGCACAGAAGACTCTTCACAGAAATTAAAAAGCTCATTAAAATGAAAAAGCCGATATCACATGAGCTTTTGTTCAGAATATCAGTACAGATTGCAGGTGATATCACAGCACAACTGTCACACAATACTTCTGTAATGAAGCAGTATGGTATTTATTTGTCAATATGTCAATAATTGTGTAATTGTGTAAATATGTCTGACAAAGTGTAACAGAACACTTCTATACAACAAAAATAACGCATCACATGCAGGTGCTTCGCAGCACTAACTGTGATGTAACACTATGGCTATTGACCAATCGGCATCCAGAACTGCAATTATCTTTTCTAGCAATGAAAATTAATATCAAGCACGTACTGACTAACATTATGCTGCAGCTCTTATACTCATGCTTATAGTCATGTTAAAATGTTGTCCAGGTAGGTGCTAAAGTGTGATGATGCTGGGAAAAACAGATAGAAAAATGAAAGAGGGAGAAAAGATGTGTCAGTAAGAAAGAGCCTGCCAAGAATAAAGAGAGGAGACTGAAAGAGAGAGAGAGAGAGAGAGAGAGAGAGAGAGAGAGACCACAAGAAAAAGTAATCAGACTGATAAATTTTTCGGCACTTTTCTCTCCTTCCTTCTGGTTTAATTATTCAAAGTGGATTAGATTGGAGCTTCCAGCTGCCCAGTGCATCCCATAAATGAATATTTCATAGACAGAGAGAAAGAGAGAGAGGAACAGTGTGGAAAAGATAAAACACGGTTGAGGGATATGAACTGAGAAATAAATCGAAAGAAAAAAATGAAAGAAAAACAGGGAAAAAGTGGAACACGATAGGCAAGCTTGAAAGCGCTGGTACAGTGAATTGTGGGTAATGGGGTCAGAGGGTTATATGACAGGACATGTGACCTCTTTTCAAGGTCCCTGTGGAATGTAGATGCTGTAATTGGAGCAGTAGTCATGGAGACCGTCATGTTCTGACACGCAGAAACACGCATGTATGTGGAAACCCTATCTGTCACTCATGTTAACTCTGAAGAATAAAAGCCAGCAGATAAAGAATGTGAGACAATGATTTACTAGCAGCATGAGAGCAGAAACATGAGGGAAGAAATGTGACTGCTGAAAACACAACACTGCGACTCTAAACGAGCATTAACACATCTTTAGATTTTATTTGTTCAAATTATAAACAAATGTCTAACACAGAGCTGCGCTACAAGCTCAAAAGACCAATGCAGGGTGCAAAATTAACACTCTTTAAATGTCAAATCTGAGTCAAATATGCCTTCAGCAAGTAAATTAATCACCAGTTGGCAAATAACTTAATTAGGAGCTGCATCACGGTTGTAATCTAACTGTAAGAATCATAATGTAAACATGACTGACAGAATCCATTAAAATCAAAGACACTGAAACTGTCCAGTGAAGAAAGCATCTTTACCTGGAACCTTTACCTCAGAAATTATCTTTACAAATAAATGGATGGAGAACACACTCCTCTGGACAGTTCTCTGACTGAATATTTCTGAGTTGAGCATAACAAGAAATATTTATACTGACTACTGAAGGTGAAGTGATATGCTGACCAAGTATGGTGACCTACATGTGGAATTGGTCCTCTGCATTTAACCCTTCCAGTTAAAGCATGTGCATTAGGAGTAGTGCATTCACATAAAGTTACTTTTGACTGGAGTTTGTTCTGAAGATGCAGCATAATTTGTGACATGAACCCAAACTTTTCTTCAGCAGATCTGCATGATGGGTTATGAGTTCTGTGGTGCTGTGGAACTTTCCAGAACGTGGTTACTGTACATGTGATCTTTACCGTTTCTCTCTCACTTTCTCACTGACAGCATACAGGAAACAACAGTACACATGCTGCCAGCTGACAAACACAGACAGCTAAACACACCAACACAGATTCTAAAGCTTCTCTCTCCTCACAACAGTTCCTCCCTGCTTGTCAAAGCTCTCTCTCTCTCTCTCTCTCTCTCTCTCTCTCTCTCTGTGTGCTGTGTCTCTGTCTCTCTCTCTGTGCTGTGTCTCTGTCTCTCTCTCTCTGTGTGTTTGTGAAACAGATGGCATCAGGTCTATGATGTAAACACCTATGTTTCTGCCAGAACTTTCTCTCTCTATTCTTTAACTTATTTTGTTCCGCACACTTTCACACAGATCTGAAGTCTATTACAGGAAACAAACTCTTTTCGTCTGCAGGGCTTCAGAAACACAGAATTATGGGAGATTCCCAGCAGACTCTCACACAGCCAATGAGTGAGCAGCTTCATCCACGTGATGACCAAACCCAGCCCAGTCTTATCTGTCTCTATTCAGTGAATCAGATCGAGTTTCAGGGCAGATGTGGGGGGGTTACATGAGAAGAAGAAGGGAGTGAAAAACAACTGACACAATCTGTCAAACTTTCAGCATTAGGTCATGTTTTGTCCTCACTTGAAGCAGAATTCTGTGTGAAACGACTAAATAACAGCCATCAGCACATATTAAATGTTGTAAAACCATTGGCCCTCAAGTGAACTAACAGCTTTAATAAAGCTATAGGGCAACTGAGGTCGAGCTATACTGCAAATATAATCACCCTGCTGTATGTCCAGTCTAACTCCACCCTTGAATAATTCTCTAAATAATTCTCTATTCTCTTCTCTGAATAGTTAAAAACCCTGAATATAATCTCAAGACATGAACTATAAACACACATTCCACTCATCTGATATGAGTTACAGCACAGTGTCCCGGGCGGTTAGGACAATCTCTGATTATTGTGAATGTCATGTGACTTCTGGTGTGACACAGAAGCACACACTCCAGGTTAAGACAGGAAGTGATGTGTTACGTACCTCTGACATGTTCACCCGGCCTTCCTGGAAAGAGCAGTCATTGACATTCTGTGTGCATATATGACGATATTTACACCAGTGACACGGAAAAGAGCCATTGACACACGGCAGACACCTGAAGAACAGAGAGGAAGAGAGAGACGGGTGAGATATAAATAGACAGGTGAGACACAGAGTCAGGCCTAAAAAACAGGAAATACTGTCAGAGATCTGGTGGAGGTGGCAGAAAACTGAGGCATGTTCTCATGTTCTCAATCTCTCCCAACTCAATCCGGTGACTGCAGGTTAAGAACGGATGAGTAAATGAGGGTGATGAAAGAATGGAGAGACAGATCAAAGAAGCATACGAGTTTATCAGTAACACAAGGCAAGAGAGAATGAGAGAGATCAAGTGCAGGAGAGAGTGAAATGACAGATGAGACAGAGAGACGGAGCGAGAGCAAGAGACAAGCTCTGTTCCGAAAGCTAGTCAATCATCTAAATAACATTTGTTTAACATTATGTCAACATTTCACCTGACTCCTCAATCTGGGGTGAATGTTATTCACTGACTCACTGCAAAACATCACACAATCGCACCAAACACAGACATGTTTCAGACGACAGTTTGCACTCTGCATCTACCTTCATTTAAGCAGTTGAACTGGCTGAGCATTCTGCTCCAGTGATGTCTGAACCAGCAGGACCAGAACAGCATGTTACTCAGTGTTTGTTTGTCTAGGTAATGATTCCCCATCGAGACACCATTTGTCAGTTTGTTAATCCTAAATCTCCAGAGAGAATTAATCTGTTCATCAGCAGCAGTGGGGGGGTATATCAAATAAACAATATGAAGATCTTTAAGACACAATCCAACAGACCTCGCTCTGACCTGACTGTACGCAAGATAAAACTGTCGATTGTCATTCCTGATGATTTTAGTGTTTTGAAAACTTCTTTAAAGACTTAATGTGAAACTTTCGAAAGCACAAAATTCTTGCGTGTAAATCTGTCTTTGAATTCTCAGACCTGATTCTTAAAACCTTGTTTCTTCCTCTGTTGTTTTCTTTCTGTGCAACTCTTAAAAAAACATAAAATTTACACCACTCAGTTCTGTTGACTAAAATTAGATTTTAAAAAAGAAAATAAACACATGCTTATTTTTCTTTCTGACCTCTCTCTTCAACCCCAAGAGAGGGTTAATCCCTCCTTCTGCCATTCCCCCTCATCTTAGCCTCAGTGCATCTGGAATGGGGGTAACATCAGTGTGTCCCCTGGATTCCCCCTTACAATAAGCCCCTCATGCTGAGCTCTCCCTCCCCCACAGACGGGCGATAATTTCAGGGCGTTTGATCCTTAATTAACATAAACCTCTTCACAGTTCAGAACGATCAAGACACCACCGGTCTCTCTCTCTCTCTGGCTCATCTTATTATTTTGCACTGAAATGCTCATCTATTCAAAACCCTGAAGCTAAAACAGCATCTTCAATATTCCTCATCATGTAGAATCTTTATTTGGGTGAATCTTAATAACATTTCCTGCTCATATTTCACGCCGAAATCAAAACAAAGCCAATCTTCAAATCCTGTTCTCAAGTATATACTTTACTCTCACGATGGGTTTTATTGTTTGTTATATTTTATCAATGTAAAATACATGATACATGATTCATGTTTAAATGTTTTCACCTTACAATATCAATGAGCTTCTCTCTCTCCTCCTCTACACACTGAAACACTTTATTGCTTCTTGAAATGGCACATGTGGATGTATTAAATCAGTATTAAATCAGCAGCCAGTCATGACTGCATGTGATTTTCCAATTACCAAAAATATTTAGATGAAGGGAGGATGTTAAAGTACACAATCTGCTTTTATTAGAAGAGAGCAGGGTGACCCAGTTTTAAAGCACACTGTTCAGTGTGTGTGTGTGTGTGTGTGTGTGTGTGGTTTATCTCTCACAAGAACCCATTGGGCTCATCTGTCCTGCAGTAAGACACTACACACACACACACACACACACACACACACATCTCTTAAAAAAAGAGCCCAGCCCATCTGGACAGACACACACACGTTTACTCATCTATCTAAATGGGGACATTACAAAGACTTCTATGTTTTATAAACAATATAACCTAACCTTAACCCACACTCAAAAAACTTTCTGCATTTTTACAATGTAAAAAGCTTTATTTACTCAATTTTATAGCATTTTTTACAAATGTGGACTTCCCACATTTTTGCTGACTTTCAGGTACAAATTTGTCCCCAGCACACACATAGACATACACATACAATCAGTGTAGTTGATCCATTGAAACGTTGAGGCAGGGGTCTGTATGATTTTAACCACAGTCTATTTGAAAATAAATGTCAATTAACACTCCAGTGGTTGCCATGGCAACAGAAACATGACCCTCCCTAATTCCCCCCACTGAGAGGTAAGAAGCTTGTGGGTGAAGCGAGAACACACAGATAAGGAGGGTGAAGGAGGAACTGGACTTACGATCTGTGGATGCTGCAGTTGTAGAAGGTGAAATCCACACTGGCGAATTTCTGTCCTGTTTCCCGTGACTTTAAATACAGCTTCACCACGTGTGTGTCTCCTTCACACAGAGAGAGAGAGAGAGAGAGAGAGAGAGAGTCAAAGACAGTCATTGTGAAATCATCGTCTATAATTATATATGCCGGCAACAGTCATATGACAAAACTCACTAGTGTTTAACACATCTTCAAATATATACATTAAATTAATCTGAACAATTCTTCCACCATGCAAGTTCATTATACAACAGTTAGTTCTGGTGCTCTAATCTGATTGGTCAAGCAGTGCTCCATTACTGCAGAGTTTAGATTAAAAGCACTGAGACACATCACATGGGCTCATCCAGTTAGAATTCAGAGTCTGAATTAAGACAA
>JAZGTI010017076.1:0-12396 GCA_036877585.1 Botia kubotai | reverse complement strand
AGCAGCAGTAGAGGAGTGTCCTCATCAGGGAAGGATGACAGAAGAACATCCAGCTCATCCAAGAAGTGAGCTAGTGGACCTGGGGGGCGGTAGATAAACTTTTAAATTTAAACAATTTAAAAGTTTATAACGTCAATGCTTCAGTGTTAAGTTCATATGAGGTTACGCTGAAATTGTTTATGTGAAGTGTTCCAATATAACACCCATTTGCGCTTTTTGTCCAGAAAAATACATTTTTTTTTTAAAGAGGTTAAGCCTGCCCTGGGGTGAGACGCCTGACTCACTTGTAAAAAGGAGGGTGCTGGGGAATGAGAGGTGTGTGGGATTTAACTGGTGTTAATGTTCCAGTTAAACCCACAAATCCTAGTGCTAGTCACCACAGCCCTGTGCACAAGCAGAAGATCAGGACGGCTGAGTGACTTCCACAAAAAAGAGAGCCATCATCGCAATGTTGCCATGCTCACCGCCTCACAATAATAACATGAAACACCCATGAATGGCAGTCATGCTGAAACAGTGTTCATAGATTAAATATACTGACCACAGCCAGGAACTGCAAACTGATATCTTTATTCCGACCACAACCAGAGACTAATGACAAGATGCTCTTTCTGAGTGCTTTGCTCTTTTAGAGAAACTTGTTTTTTATTTTGTTGATGCTGAAATGCCCAGGGGCTTTCTCTGTACTTATAGGGTGACCATATGTCCTCTTCTTTCCAGACATGTTCTCCTTTTGGAACTAAAAAAAGGGTCTGGTTAAAATTTCTGGATTTCTAAATCACCCAAAATGTGCGGGATTTGGCTTTTGCTTAATACAGTCACCATTCATTGTATATGAGTGTTTTGCATTGCTTTGACCTTTCTCTTAAGTTCCACCTTATCACACACCACCATTTGTTGGTCATATACACAAACACTGGTAAAACAGCATCTGTACCATCAGCAACAGCTGATGAAATCAGTACCATCAGCAACAGCCAAGAGACAGAGCAGCGGCTTGCTTGTCAACAGTAGGTGGCACATGGCTCACAACAGTAGAAAAACGCAAATGTAAATTCACAGATGATTTACAGAAAACAGTCCTGTGTTTTTGTCTTGGTTGGGATCCGTGTGAAGCAAAATGCACATAAGTATCAGTGGCAAATTAGGGTGCTTATTCAATTCAATTTTATTTATATAGCACTATATAGCACAACAATGTTACATGTTATATACATACCCTAGGGTTTTGTAAAAACTTCTAAGTTAGACGTCAGCAGTCCCCCATCAAGCAATCCAACAGGGTGACCGTGACAAGGAACCAAAACTTCAATGATGTTTAAATGGAGAGAAAAACCTTGGGAGAAACCGGGCTCAACAGGTGGGGCCAGTTCTCCTATGGCACGTTAAAGCTGCAATTTGTAACTGTCTTGTATACAAACAGAGTTGATTATAATGATTTATAGTTATTTATTGATAAAAAACTGATGGTTCTAATTACATCTGATAATATGTTGGGCACTGAGAAATTGTGGCAACAGATATGGCGAGACATAATGTTACTAATTGCAGCCATAACATCACACTGCTGTGACTAAGCAGGGAACAAAATGTAGAAACTAAGCTAAAAGTAGGCATGTATATAACGGTAGGTTTGTACCACATCCACTTAAGAGGGAAATATTTATTAAGCTGTTGATAAAATGTTAATTTGATATATAACAGCTGTTTTCGTTGCCCCTTGTTGAGAGTTGTGGACTCTGTTTCTTCTCGTGAGAGCACACTCACGGCTCGCCGGGAGAATCCCGTGATGTCATCCTAATCAGCTGATTTGAAAATTTCCCAAAAAAGAAGCCGGTTTAGTGTCATTCAGCAGCAACGTGCTTTGTGCTCTACTTGAAACATAGCAATCGATAGCCTGATTCTACTTTCTGCTGTTTTGGACTGTGACCCAGTTTCTTCCTTGTGGAAATAACTGTTTTAGTGGGATTATATAACCTTTAACCTCGTCACTGAAAACTAGTGTTCCTCAACGTGCAGTGAGGCTGAACCGAAAACAGACACACACCATTGGACTTTTATGGACATTTACACTTACACCCATACATAGTTGTATATATGTATGGTACATATGTACATTTACAGTGCTGCTTAAAAGTTTGTGAAACCCTTGAGCTGTTCAGAGTTTTTAGTGGTTTTACCATGTTTTACTTATTTTTCCATCACCTGCTTTTTTTCTGCCAGTCAGATGTATGTTGATCGATTGCATGTATGTCAGGGAATTTTTTGAGTAGTCAAAAGTAAGTAAAGCCCCAGCTGCATTGGTAAAGTCAAGAGGGTAACCAATTCATTTCAAACACATTTGGGTGCTTAATCAATCAGGTAGGAGACCAATACAATTAGACATTCTTAGGAAAGTGGTTGGGTAACACTAATTAATAGAGAGAGGAACCAACCAGGCCACTGTAGTGCCATGGAGTCAAAGAATGATGGAGGGAGAGATCTGAGGACATCAGGAAGAAGGTGGTGACAGCCCATCAGTCTGGGGAAGGCTATAAGACCATCTCCAAAAGATTCCAACTCCATCCATCCACTGTAAGACAAATCATCTACAAATAGAGGGCATTCAACATGACCACAACTCTGCCTAGAAGTGGACGCCTATCAAAACTATCATCAAGAAGCACCAGAATCTACAATCAGACAAAAATTAAACAGACATGACATTTATGGGAGGGTTGCTAGAAAGAAGCCTCTGCTCTCAAAAAAAAAAACAAAGCTGCCCGTTTCAACTTTGCCAGAGAGCATTTGGACAAACCAGAGGCCTTTTGGAGTCCAAAATAGATTTATTTGGTCATAATCAAAGCCGCCATGTTTGGAGAAAAGCTAACACTGCATTACAGGAAAATCTCCTCTCAACAGTGAAGCATGGTGGTGAAAATGTAAAGATTTGTGGCTGCTTTTCTGACTCTGGGCCGATATTATTCAGGGAAATTTGAATTCTCAGACCTATCAACAAATTCTTAAAAAGAATCTTCTGCCATCAGTCAGAGAGGTGAAGCTGGGCTGAAAATGGGTGATGCAACAAGACAATGATGCCAAGCATTTAAGCAAATCCACCAAGGAATGGCTTAAAAGAAAGAAGGTTCACACTGTTGATTGGTCTAGTTTACATGCCAGATGTCCTTCCCACCTCTCTCAGTTCTGCAAGGAAGAGTGGGCAAAAGTCCCCAAAGACAGATGTGAGAGACTGGTCAGTGGTTATAGAAGACGTTTGGTTGAAGTAATGGCTGCAAAAGGAGGTGCCACAAGCTGCTAAATAAAAGGCTTCACATACTTCTGCACGAGTACAATTTCCAGTTTTTTGTGAGATTAAACCCTTGTGTTTAATAAATAATGACAATATATCCTTTTTTTGTTTGTGTCCATCATTTGTAAGTCTGCTTCACAAATTGGGTTTTGGATGTACATTTGATTAGGCTATTCTTTTTTTACACAAAACCTGATCATGTCTGGAGGATTCACAAACTTTCAAGCAGCAAGCAGTTTCTATAAAACACTGGGTTGTGTTATGACCACTTGGCTTGAGGTGGAGATAACATAAAGGAAGTCCACACCAGGCGTAACGTTAACACAATCGTTTATTTAATCAAATAGAAAGAATAGTCAGTAAGTGTAGAATACGCAAAAATGTAGTGAAAGTCAGCATAGTGGAATGTAGTGCGTAAAAAGAAAGAAAGAAAAAAGGCCGCCGCCAACCCTGGCGGAACAGCAGGCCGGAGCAGGAGTCAGAGAGCGTCTGCACACTGGAAGAGGCGTTTAAATCCTGTGGCCAATTAGCCACCATGGCCAGCCCAGCCAAGTTGCCCAGCTCCCAGGCTGCAGAGGGAGCTGGGCAAAATAGAAGGCTAGTGTATGCTGTAATAGGAGGATTGAGGCAACCACAGCACAGCAGAGCTGGGCGCAACAGTTGGCATTTATTCCTTGTTTTGTTGTTTATTTATTGTACCTGCATTCTGTCAGGCATTCACCCCGATCACCTCCACCAGTATCATCACCAGTAGCACCGCCTACCTGTTCCTCATCACCTGAGTTTTAATTACAGCCACCTGAATCCCATCCAGCCACCACCTATATATGTCTCCTTCCTTCAGTCTAGATACAGACTCCAACCTGCTACGATCTTCAAGAAGTTTATCCTGTTTACTGGTTTCATCCATCTG
This sequence comes from Botia kubotai, assembly GCA_036877585.1. NCBI lineage: Eukaryota > Metazoa > Chordata > Actinopteri > Cypriniformes > Botiidae > Botia > Botia kubotai. The sequence goes on along the minus strand of JAZGTI010017076.1, from coordinate 8,194 downwards.
GACTGTTTTATATTATCATCTCGATACTCTCTCAGATAAGAACTCTCAGTCATCATTACATTCTGCCTGTTTGATCTGTAAATAAACCTCACATCTTTATCGTCACTTACCTCTGCCTCTGTTATCAGTCCTGTTCGTGTGTGTGTGACACATTCATTCGAACACAATAGTTAAAGAGGTAACAGAATAATTTAAGTAGCCTAATAAATTAATGTAGCCTGCCTTGTCTGAGCTGAGCATTACAGGTTTACTAAGGAAGTATATCAAATCCTGATGATCTGTTTAGGAGTCGTTCCATCCAGCCCCCCACCATCTGGTCTCAGAGTTTGGATCCAGGTGACTTCAGGACCTTGGGGAATGAATGACAGACAGATCTGTCTTTATGGGAAGTGTTCCAGTTTACCTAATTAATGCAGCATAATAATCTCCATAGCTTTCAGGAGGGCGTGGGGAAAAGAACCCAATTGCAGACAGCTTTCACACAAAAATACTTTATTTAATAAAGCAGAAACAAAAACTCATGTGGCGACAAAACGGGGAACAAAACCAGAATGAAAACTTAAAACAGAAATCCCAAAAAGAATTTCAAAAACATGAAGCAAAACAGGTAGCAAAAACACTCAAACATCCAAGAACAGATAGGCTTCAAACGTCAAACAAGTATGCTCAAAACAACGAAGAACAGGTACACTCAAACAACGAACCAGCACAAAGACAGCAAACACAAGGGCATTAAATAGGAAACAAACCAAGAAGGTAACAAGCATTCTGAACCATCTGGAGTTTTTGAATTAATCTTGCAAGGCAGCCACCAAGTAAGACATTGCAATAATCAAGTCTTGATGTCATAAATGTATGAATTAATTTTTTTGTGTCTAGCTTCGAGAGCATGTGTTGTAGTTTTGATATATTTTTAAGATAAAAAAATGCAGTTTTACAAATATTGGAAATATGGTTTTTATTGACACATTTTCCAGGAATGAACATATCTGTGAAAACACCACCTTTTCCAGTATTTTTAAGATAAAATGTAAAGTTGAGATGGGTCTGTAGTTTACTAGTTCCCTGAGATTAGGTTGTTTTTTTCATAAGGGGGTAACAGCAGTAAGGTTTCGGGACATATATTCCAACACCAATGATGAATTATTAATACTATGTAGAGGATCTATAATTTCAGGCAGCATCAAACACTGAACATCACAGACATACAAGGGCTACATAATAAAAAACATAATATATACATAAAGTGCACAAGTGCAAACATGTGCAGACAGCACAAGACAGTAGAATGACTATTGGGACAGACTATGGGCATAGAAAGTCCCAGTGCAGCACTGACCAGTACACATTAAGGTAAAAAAAAGGAATATGGTAACAGTAACAAATGTAAACATAAGTGTGAACAGTAAACAAAAGTGTAAACATAGGTGTAGCCATAATTTTAGGAAACAAAATGTGCAAAAAGACTTGGTGGAGAATGCCCAGTTGTGTGTATATATAAGTTTGTGTGTGTGTGTGATCCTTCAGACCAGTTACTGACTATTGAGGAGCCTGATGGCATGGGCGATTGTGAGGGTCCAAATGCTACAGTACCGTCTGCCAGGCGGTAGGGGGGTGTGTATGTAAGGGATGTGTGGGGTCATCCACAATGCTGGTGGCTTTGCGGATGCAGCGTGAGGTGTAAATGTCCGTGATGGAGGAAAGAGAGACCCTGATGATCTTCTCAGCTGTCTTCACTACCCGCTGAAGGGTCTTGTAGTCCGAGATGGTGCAATTCCCAAACCAGGCAGTGTTGCAGCTGCACAGGATGCTCTCAATGGTCCCTCTGTAGAAGGTGGTGAGATTGGGGTGGGAGATGTGCTTTCCTCAGTCTTCTTAGAAAGTACAGGTGCTGCTGGGCTTTCTTGGTTATGGAACTGGTGTTGAGTGACCAGGTGAGGTTCTCCGCCAGGTGAACGCCAAGAAACTTGACAGTTCTTGACAATCTCCAGAGAGGAGTTGTTGATGTTCAGCGAAGAGTGATCATGGTGTGCTCTTCTAAAGTCAACAACCATCTCTTTAGTTTTTCTACCTTTAGAGACAGATTGTTGGCTCTGCACCAGCCCATTCGCCACTGCACCTTCTCTCTGTATGCTGACTCAACATTCTTGCTGAAGAGAGAATCATCAAAACTTTGATGATGTGATTCGAGTTGTGCATTGCTACACAGTCGTGAGACAGCAATGGGCTGAGCACACAACCCTGAGAGGCTCCAGTGCTCAGTGTGGTGGTGTTGGAGGTGCTGTTCCCGAACCGGACTGACTGAGGTCTCACAGTCAGGAATTTTCACTTGGGCAGACAAAACACCAACGATGAGAAAATGCTCTGACAAAGACTGGGGGAAACACAAGGGGAATTAAAAGGTAAGATTAAAAATGACCAGGTGTGAGTGATGACAGAAATGAAAGACAGGTGGAGCGAAACGAGAAGGGCGGGGTAGACACAGACAACGGAGCACATGGCGAGCTGTCAACCAGACCGCATGCTCTGCACAACAAATAAACAGTACAAACCCGGGAGAACAAACTGAAGCCCTGACAGTACACCCCCTCCCAAGGACACCACTGGGCATTCTAGAAGAGGCATTACCCTGCCGACGACGGTATTCCTCGATCAAAGAGGGGTCCAGAATGTCTTGGGATGGCACCCAGCTCCGTTCCTCCAGGCCATAGCTCTTCCAGTCCACTAAGTACTGAAAGCCCCTGCCCTTGCGACAAGAGTCCAGAATCCGTTTGACGGAGTAGACCGGGATACCATCCAAAAGCCGTGGGGGAGGGGGACTGGGGCAGAGGCAGGGGGGTTAAGGGAAGTAGATCGTACTGGCTTGATCCGAAACACAAGGAGAACCGGGTGAACCTGGCCCAGAGAGGGGGGTAGACAGAGCCTGACCACCACTGGACTCAGCACCTTAGCAATCTGGTATGGTCCTATGAACCTGAGTGCCAGCTTACATAAGGCGTCAAGAGAGGAAGTTCCTTAGTTAAGAGCCATACCCGCTGACCGCAGATGTAGGTAGGATAGGGTTTGGTGATGGTCGGCGGCCACTTTGGTGCGTCTCGAGGTCTGGGCCAAAAACCCTCTGACCCTCTTCCAGCTGCGGCGACAGTGCCAGACGAAGGCCAGAACCGACGGCAGTGCAGCCTCGGGTTCCTGAGCAGGGAAGAGGGGGGGTTGGTAGCCAATAGAACATTCGAATGGGGACAACTCAGAAACAGAGAGGTAAAGTTTTACATGCGTACTCGTCCCAAGAGAGCTGGTGGCGATTGCGAATAGGAAGGGGGCGAAGGAGACCCATGGGCGCGTTAGACGTCTGGTTCTGGGCGTAGACCGAACAAGCCAACACAAACTGTCTGGCATCAGGGGCTGCCAGCGATCTCCGAATTCCTGGATGGCAATATAGCTTGGGGGAATGTCCGCACTAAAGGACTTCAGGTCGCAGCGTAGCCGGCACAAACAACCAACCCTCCAGACACCCCTCTGGAATCTCACCCTCTCGAATGGCCTGCCTCACCCGACCCTTGACCCCCCACAAGACTGACCCCACCACCACCCTCTGAGCAAGGATGGCCTCGGCCGGTGCCTCCTCCCGGTGGACTCAAATACACAAGAGAGAGCATCAGGCTTAACATTCTTGGATCCCAGCCAATACAAGAGGGTGAAATTAAAACATCCAAAGACAAGTGCCCAGCGGGCCTGGCTTGTGCTCAGCCACTTGGCTGAACGTATATATTTCAAGTTCTTGTAATCCGTCCAGACCAAGAAGGGCTGCGCTGCCCCCTCCAACCAATGTCACCACTCCTCCAGCAGCAGCTTGACCACCAAGAGCTCTCTGTTCCTAACATTGTAGTTACACTTCGACTTCAACCTCAGAAGGATCCAGCTCCATAATGAACTGCCAATCACGATCTGGAAAACAGAGGAAAGGAGCAAATGTGAACTGGGACTTAAGTCCATCAAAAGCCCCCTGCGCCTGACAGTTCCACCCAAACTGGACCTTGGTGGAGGTAAGTGCGGTAAGCAGCGCAGCCACCGAGCCGAAGTTCCTGATGAAACGGCAATTAAAATTGGCAAACCCTTTAAGTTATATTTAAGATTTAGGATTAAAAGATAACTTTAGTCCTGTTGCACCATAACTTTAAACTTAGAATTAAATGGAATTAAATAACGAATGATTATGCAATAACTTTAAACTTAATCAAGGTTTAGGCTACATAAAATAAAAAGCACATGCAATTAAAATATGTAACTGAGAGAGAGGTCTGACAAAAACCCGTTTTAGCGAGGTTTTTATCATAAATAAAAATTAAAATTAAAGCACATAGCTCTTTCAGAGTGCAAGGGTTGTGGTTGGACATCATGCCCGGGATGTGGATTACATTTAGGCATTTGGCAGACACTTTTATCCAAAGCGACTTACATTGCATTATACTATACATTGTTTCAGAATATGTGCAATCCCTGGGCTCGAACCCATGACCTTGGCATAGTTAACATCATGCTCTAACCACTGAGCTACAGGAAAGCCAAATGGATGTCGGACAAACAAAAGAAGTGAGGAATGTGTTTAACATTTAACAGCAGCAGTCACGGTGATGATGAGGCGAGCACTAGTGATCACGACCACGCCTCTCGTTTCTCATGCCCGCGTTCTATGTGTCTGCTGGGCGGCGATCAAACAGACAGGACACCACTGGCAGCAGCGGAGATAGTTAAGCGAAATGGGTCAAGTGCACATTGCAGGGATCCGTCTACAGTGATAACGACTCTATTCATAAAGTCTTTCCGAGTCACAGGGCTCAAGTCCAAGTCAAGTCTTGAGTCATTGCTGTCAAAGTCGAAGTCGAGTCTCAAGTCTTCTTTATGTCGAGTCACAAGTCATCAAATTTGGGACTTAAGTCCGAGTCGAGTCTCAAGTCATGTGACTTGAGTCCACACCCCTGGTATAATTAAAGACTACTTGCTGAGTCAAAAAGTTCTGAGTCAAAAATGCCACCCACTTGTGTCTACAATGTTCTGATGCCTCTCACCTTTTAAAATGGAAGTCAATAATGTCGTTTCTAGGGCACTTGTAATTGGTTTCTAGGGCATGGCTATGAATTTTTGTAATGTCACCATTTATAGCTGCTTGTTAAGCCGAGTGATTTGATCCCACCACCAAGTCTCTATGACATTCTGATGCAGAGGTATGACGTCACAAAATTCAGCCCAATGTTAAGTCCATAAAATTTTTCAAAGTATTCAGTGTTACCTGCTCTCTTAAAGGATGAAGATTTGCATTTGGAAGAGCTTCAGAGACCTGATAAATGGTTTTCTTTTTGTAAACAGCACTGCACTGGCATGGTTTAAATCATATTTATCTGACCGATTCCAGTTTGTTGCTGTCAGTGAAAGGGTGTCTTACCAACACGTCCAATATGGAGTTCTGCAGGGCTTAGTGCTTGGGACCCTACTTTTCACCCTGTACATGTTACCTCTGGGAGCATTTATTAAGAGAGTTAGTTTTCATTGTAATACTGATGATACTCAGCTATACATTTCTTCTAGGCCCAATGAGATTTATAAATTCACCAAACTAACAAAATGCATAGTCGATATTAAAACATGGAAGGCTAGCAACTTTCTTATATTAAATTCAGATAAAACATAAGTTTTACTTATTGGGCAAAAACCCTCCACATGGAAAAACATAGAACACTGTTTTACTCTTGATGGATGCTCTATAAAGCCTGCTTCATTAGCCAACAATCTGGGTGTCATTTTCGATAATTTGTTCTTTGAAAACCACATTTCCAATTTTTTAACAGTTACAATATTTGTAAAACTGCTTTTTTTATCTCAGCCAGACACTGAAAAATTAACTCACGCATTCACGACATCAAGACTTGATTAATGCAATGCCCTCCAAATGGTTCAGAATGCAGCAGCCAGAGTTCTCACAAGAAAAACAAGTATGACCATATGAGTCCAGTTTTGTCAACACTACACTGGCTTCCTATCAAGCTTAAAAATGTTGCTGATTACCTACAAGGCCCTGAATTTTGCTCCTCAGTACCTCTCCTATTATAGTCCTTCGTGTTCACTGTGATCTGAAAATTCTGGGCAACTGTTAGTACCCAGAATTGATAGATGATGATAGATCCTTCTCATATTTGGCACCCAAACTTTGAAATAGTCTTCCCAGTATTGTGCGGGAGGCAGATACATTATGTCAGTTTAAATCTAGATCCCACCTCTTTAATCTAGCCTATACATAGTCCCATGGATTTATCACTCAAATCCCTTAAGGGATTATTAAAATGCATTAATTAGGTAAACCGGAACCATGGACACTTCCCACAAGAACTGGCTTCACACCAAATCTGTCTGTCTTTCATTCCCCAATGTCCTGTAGTCAGCTGGATACAAACTCTGAGATCAGAGGGTGGAGGACTGGATGGAACGAACCCTGAGACAGATCATCAGGATTTTATAGACTTCCTTAATAAACCTACCGTTATATACATGCCTGTTATATACATGCCTGTAAATGTTATATACATGCCTGTTATCTTAGTTTCTATATTTTGTTCCCTGCTTAGTCACCGCAGTGTGATGTTATGGCTGCAATTAATAACATTATGTCTCACCATTTCTGTTGGCATGATTTCTCAGTGCCTAACATATTATCAAATATAATTAGAACCATCAGTTTTTTATCAATAAACTATAAATCATTATAGTCAACTCTGTTCATATCCATGACAGTTACAAATTGCAGCTTTAATGTGCGAGAGAATAACTGGCCCTCTCGGTTGAGCCTGGCTTCTCCCAAGGTTTTTTCTTAATCTATACATTAATCTATAATCTCATTAGAGTTTTGGTTCCTTGCCATTGTCGCCCTGTTGGCTTTCTTGCTGGGAGACTTCTGATGTCTAACTTAGCCTAGGGTTTTGTAAATTTTTGTAAACTTTTTGTATATATTTTATGTATGTATGTGTTATATTTTTGCATGTTGTGTGTATATCTTGCTTATTGATTTTATGGTTTTATATGTTCAATCAACCCTTTATTCATAAACATACTATAAACCTAATATACCTAATTGGCTCCAGCTCCCTCTCCACCGTGCCACCAGAGGGAACCTACACCGGAGTACTAACAATATCCAGAACAGACTACAGATCCCAGCATGCACCTAAACCGGAACTGATTACTTACTGTTTGTCACCTGACACCTTTAATGGAGATACACTTAGATTTGATGACTGGAAAATTTCCTTTCAGATGCTAACTGATAAGAAAACCCATAGCAACAGAAGTTTGTTTTCTAACTAGACTTTTTTCATATGTTGATGAAGGTTACTTTCTAGAATGTGCTTATCTTGCAGCCTGAAAAACTTGCAGAAATATATGGAAACCCATTCGTTATACCAAGGTCCTTTTGAGATAAACTTTATACATGGCCAAAAGGATAGCCTGAAACTATGAGAATTTGTGCCTTTTCCTAGTACTTGTGAGGCTGCCATTCTCCAAGTAAAGGAACTTGATGTATTGAAAAATTACAAAAAAAATCTCTGGTTAACTTCAAGATGAAATGGGTAGGTTTTGGAGTATGAATAAACTACTAGCACATTTCCCACTATCAGTCAATATGTAATGTTGAATACAGAAAAAGCCAAGAATGTGTGTAATCCTGTAACATCATTTTATGCTTTGAAATCACGTCATAATGAAATCCAACATGGAGGTGAAAGACCCCAGGCTCCAGAGAGTCTGGAGGCAAACATGACACCAACAGGACAGTTTTTGACACCCTGCCAAAGTTTCAAAGGAATTTCAAGGGAAGGACTAAAACCACATGACCCAAGAGAGACTAGGAAAATTCCAATACACCAAAGGAAAGTGTATTAGGATAAATCACAACTTAATGTATTTCAGTTATAAGAAACACCTTAGTGGTGCAGCTTGGACACATCCTCAGTGATGAACCCAGGGTCACAGGGTGTTTCGGGTCTTAGATCATCAGACACCCTCACCTGAGCAACCCAGCCGGGGATGATCAGACCCCGGCTTGTGTCCACGCAGCGCACTAAGCCATACGTCGCCCCTTTTGATCCACAGCCACCTAGAGGCTTTCTCCGCTGCCTCACAGATGTTTCTGGTGGCTTTCCTTCCT
>JAZGTI010017075.1:0-12397 GCA_036877585.1 Botia kubotai | reverse complement strand
TTTCACTTTTTACCCCACCAGGTGGCAGCGGAGTCACTATAGCGGTCATAATCATCTCACTCCTCCTGCTTGTCATTCTGGGCATTTTCCTCTACTTCCTGTTCAAGAAAGGAAAGCTGTCTTGTGGGCGCTCGGGAAAGCAGGATTTGTACGTTTTTATATGAGTTTCCTCTACTTCCTGTACCAGAAATAAAGCTGCCTTGTGAGCGCCCAAGAAAGCAGGATTTGTTTTATGAAAATAAGTTTGATGATTAATGATTTTGATGATTATTGGATATTCACATATTTTGTACTATGTACTAAATTTTTTAACTATTTAATGGCAACATAACTGGCTTAAAGCTGTCTATAAAAAAGCAGAAACTATAAGCTGTTCATGTGTTGATTTCCCAGAAAAAAACAAACACTGTCACACTGTTGGTTTGAGTGACATAGCAGAACCAATGGCGTGAGTCTGGGGTGGGACTTTCCCTTTGTAGGTGGAAGCATTTAGGAAACCTATAAGAAAACAGTCATTACATTTTCAGTTGGTTTGGTGCCACTCGTGGCAGAGAAATCACACACCAGCTTTAAATCAGAACAAAAATAATTTGAGGACTCAAAGTTGTCCACACGAAATGTCTGTGTAAATGCACACATTATTATAAAATTGCTTTTAAACCATCAGGATACAAAACTGCATTATAATGCCATTATTTTTAATTCTACAGCACTAAGGAACAGGCCAGCAAAGATGATGAAATCAAAAGTGGCAAATCTGAAGAAGCTGTGCTTCTACGGGGAGTCAACGGAGACAAAAAGTCACCCACTGAATAGGTTAGTATTAAATGTGTAGATTGTAGGAATGTTGTAGATGAGGACTAGTAACTTTTAAAGTGCATTAAGAGGTTGATTCACATCTCTTAACAATGTAGGTTTGTAAAGATGATACTTACAGTGCTAAAATATTTTTTTCTTGAATTAGCGTGTTGAAGACAAAGCTATATTGGAAGTGCGACGAGAGCAAGAAACTACGCAGTCAGTGTCCTACAGACACTCTCAGGGAGAAATCCCCACACAAGAGTGCTCAAAGACCTCACAGGATCCATGTTTCCCCCTCTATCCTGATGCAGGGACTGATGAATTCTGCCCTTTTTCTCTGCCCATGTTTTGTATTTGACTTGCTATAATCTGCTTCCACATAATCTAAAACAACAAGTTCATTATGGTCAATCCTAGTGTATATATGAAATACTGTACATATTTAGCTATTTAAAATGCCCGAGACAACATTTGCAGGATTGTACTTAAATATCTTTCTGTTGACAACTTTGTTGCAGGGCATTTCAAAGGTGCCAAAATGATTAATTTGGTAATTGCTGTCGATGTGCCTGTTTTGAACCTGCTCTCACTTCTGCTAGTCCAAGCACTGAATGTCTAAAAGCCACTTTTACCACTTCAGTACCATGGTAAACGATTCCTCAGCAGTGCTAAAACTGCCATGTGATCAGTCTTGAGGACAGTGTCTGTCTGAATAAGTCTTTCAGGGTTAATCTCCGAGTGGACTAACCTTTTGTTTCTGAACATTTAAATGTTGGGTTCACAGAACCTCTCGCTGGCTTTTATTTGGTATTTTTTAGCAGCTATATCAAGTTGTTTTCTCTGTTTCTAAAAAGCCTGACGCTCACTATGAGAGCTGAAAGCGGAGTTATGCCTGAAGGCCAAACATGTCACATTTAGACATGAAAGCATACTGTACAACAGCAGGGTCTGAGGCTCAGTTCTGTTGCCTTTATTTTTGTACTGCAATGACCTGCTGTCCTTGACTTGCACTGACTGTAAATAATAAATGAACTACATGTTCTTTTCATTTTTAAGTTTTGCGAGTGAATATTAAAACAAGGTGCAAGTGCTCATTTAAAATATAGAGGTCAAATAAAAGGCCTTTCGCCTTTTTTTCAGACATTGGAAGGAATTTAAAGCAGAGTGAAATCGTGATGGGATATATTTTTTGATACACTATTTTTTGAAGGTGACATTGAAGCTGGTATCAGTAAGAGTTAGTATGTACGTCCCAGAATTGTGCAGCGTATCCTTTAATTGTTAGACATACTAAAGCAGACCTCGATACTGCATGCTGGCTCTATATTGCAAATCTTGGTTCTTTTAGACTGCTTTGTATTTTTTTTACATTTTCCCTGCTATGTTTATATCTTTTGTTAATGCTTGTTTTTGAATTGTCCTAGTATTTCTATTAAAAAGGGCTGATCTAAATCTTTTATTTGTGATGTTTGTCCTTTTTAGTGTATAAATATATTCACTTGTTTGTCTAGTCTGTATAATGGATAGAAACGATCATTTTTCAAACACGATTTAGCGCTCTGCTGCTTGTCATCACGCAAGACAGACGCCTATTAATTAGCACGTTTTCAAAGTTTAGCTTAATATTTATTTTTAGATATGTAACATTTAAATAAGCTTGTAAACGTTGGTAGCACTCCCTTGTAACCTACAAGATGTTACCAGAAGACAAAACGCCCTGGAAAATTAGATTAAATGCAGACAACACTTTTTTTTTTACAAACACTGAGGACACTGGATTTGTTCTATTCATTTAATAACAGTATAGCGCTGTGCATACTTCCAAAACGATATAAGAATTAGCACAAAAAATCCTGACGTACAGGTAAGTTATGGCAAAACGAGGAAAGCGCTCCCCCTTGTGGTCCGATTCGAGACATTCCAGTAAATAGATGTTCACCATGATGTCACTGACCAAGCCGACGTAGCATAGCGCGACAATGGAACTCATGAGGGAACTGACGCTTGAATTTCTTTCACTCTTTATGCTAAAGAGGTCTTTCTGTGGGTAGCAGAACAAAATTACAGACACATCTAAACATATGGCACTGCTCACAGTATTATTCATATCAGTAAACAAAAATAAAATTCTGACATGTACAGAAATGCGAAATGAATTTCCACGTATTCTATGTTTACGTAACTTTACACGCTTGCTTTTAAAGTGACAGTATCGTTGCACAAACGGGTACACTGCGAAATATTGTACACCTTTAAACACACATACACGCCATCAGATTTACATCAATAAGATATAGTAGTACAGTAACAATGACATTTTTTAAATAAACGACGATTCTGATCTGAAAACACATTTTCTCGCTTTGTTAAATGTCTCGCCTCATGGAAACTTCATATGGTACAGTAAAAACATCAGTATTAAACCATACCAGGTAAATGCTTCAAGGCATACTGGAACAAAACCCTCCAAACTAGCATACCAACACTAACACAGTCTAGTCTAAAAGTTAAAGCATTTTTGCTGGGAAACTGGCTGATTTAACGCTCAAGGTTGTGTGTACCAGCAAGACTGAGACGTGGAAGTACCTGCAACTCCAATGCAACACTCAGAACAAGGCTAGTGGCTACTGGGGACTCAAACTATTTTGGGCAGCTGTGATTTCTTCAACAGCAGCATCAATCATGAGTTCAAGTTCTAGAACCTCTACACAACTCTATCCCACAGCAGGGATTCAATACACTCAATAATGGATTACTGGTGCATTCAGATGCGCTGTTGCCATGACAAAACAATTACTCAAAACGTTATGGGATGCTTTGAGAGTTTTCTTTTTTGGAGACGTCAATAACAAGGTGCAGATTAATAATGCTGAGAGTGACTCAGTCACTCAGTGACTTACGGAGATTCTGTTTTAATGTACGGTATACCTGAGTACAAGGGGAGGTTGGGAAGGTCCAATCAAAGGATCTCCTCTCCCTAACAGCAGGCAGACTATGGGCACTGCGATCATGGCTTTAACAGGGCTGTCGCTGAATGATCCACCCGACGTGTGACATGTTTAATGCTGAAGCCTCGTAGGACAAGGAAAGATATAGATATAAAATAGATACATAAGGCCTCTTGCGATGAGCCCAACAATGCTTTTTACCTCCATTCACATAGACAAAAGTATATAATTAGAGCAAAATGCAACAGTACCTGTATTAAAGCAGATTTCCCATGTCTGGCTTTTGTAGCCACACATGCACACACATACATACACACACACACACACATGCACACACACACACAGACACACACACAGACACACACATAGGACACACACATACACACACATACACACACATACACACACACACTGGGCTCACACCTGCGCAATACGCATCTGATTTCAAGTATGCTACATTACCAAATAACACAGAACAGATACTGTCACTTTAAAACAGGTTAAACACAGTATTCACAAATGTACATTTAAGGCTTAATTGTTTAGCACTAACAATAATAGCAGCAGTAAAGCACTTCTGTATTAATAACAATAAATCAAATAACAATAATATTAACAACATTAACAACAATATATTAAGGTGATCAAATGACATGTTTTTTTAAAATGAACAGCTTCTTACACAAGTCCAAGCCTCCCCACTATTTTTAGCCATTTTTTCCCCCACCCAATACAGGAACTTGGCCAGGCCTTGGACCTTTCTGAGCAAATACTTTTGAGTTTTTTTTTAATCTGCACCCAATCTCTCTATACTACCCCTATTCTGTTAGAGAACACGATCTTTAGTAAACACACTACTTTACAAAAGTCTGTCAGAGATCACCATGTAAATGACACATTCAGAAGATTTGTGAAAACAGGTTACGTGTTCCCTGCCATGTTGCTTCAAACAGGGGTGAGCAAAGTAACGTGTTGGAACCCTGCTACTAATACCAAATTTGTTTCAACAGAGGCACGTACCCTTCATCAGCATGTTCTACCTTCTGGGAACGTGAAGGACTGGCTGTCCTCAATTGACTCGCCCAATTTTGGAAGTGAAATTTACGGTACAGTACAGTTACAGTAATGCTACACAGACGTAACAGGGCCGACGGAGAGCCCATTTCCGATGCTAGCCGCCACCACGATTTAAATCCCACACCCCTGTACCTACAGTTCCCTGGAGGTCATGGTCATAGCGGAAAACAGGTTTCTTTGGGCCGAGCAATATTTCAACCCAGCACCTTAGCTGGGGAATAAGACACCTGCACTGAGAAGACTGACACATATGCCATGCTACTTGACAAACAAAATAAAACAAAAATCACACTCAAAAATGTACCGAAGCAACACAAGTAAAGGCCATTTTTTCACACCAGAAAATGCTTAGCTGCAGTCCACTGTGTTTAGCTGATCTCCCTTTAGCTATCCCAACTCTGAGGCCAAATACTTCCCCCCCCTCAACCTCTCCAACAAACGTGTATATATTAACTATACGCAATATTCCGATTTATATATTAAATCACTGTATGAACACATACATGTCCTTGTCATTTTTTGTCTTTGTTAGGATTCACACTGAGCCTCGGGGGACATGCGACGCCTTGAGATGCACCCGGACTGGTGAAGCTTCCAGCCGGCAAACCAGTTGACCATGTGAACCACTTGCCAGGGCAAGAGCGGCGCTCCACCGCACACGCAAAGGAGGACAGAGAATCCAAAAAATGTTCCGGCTGGAGAAAGAGATTCTCGCCATCATTAGAGCTACAAGTAGTAGTGGAGTGCAAAAACACGCTCCTCTCTTCCGGATTCCAAGACGAACGCGAGCAAAGCTGGGCCGCAACGGGTGCTTGGAGAAGGTTTGTTATGTTAAGATATGTGCAGTGGAGGGGATGGAGACAAACTCCCTCAGGATGTTCTTGGCCATCTCAATATTGTTCTGTGCAATCATGAGGGCTTTTTGGATGTCCTGGTGGGAGTAGCCCTGGCTCAGGAGGTGCTCGATCTCACTGCTGATCTGCTGGCTGGGACCCGGACTCGCTCCGGGGGGAACAGGACTGGGCCGGCGTTCCGAGTTGATGCGACGGGGAAGAGGCTTCGGGGGTCGCTCGGGAAGTTCGGAGGGGTCTGTGACTGCTGAAGACACAATTCAGAATTAAAGATGTGTGGACACATTTTTAGGTCCAAGATGTTCTGAAGTAAGGGATCCTTGACAATCAAACTAAAATAAACAGGCTACACTAGAGCAGGAAACAGGAAGTAACAATGCTTGCTTAGTGAAAATTATTGATTGTGAAGTTTGGACACACCTACACATTTTTTACTCTCTATTTTTTACATTTTAGAACAATATTAAAGCATTAAAATAAATAAAGCATCACCATAACACAAATTGTAGCCACTCTTTGGCCTCATAAAAGACATGAGAAGGCACATATTCCCTAGTTTTCCATCATTTTTCCATCATAGTTTTCTGTCATGTAGGCATAAGCCTTTAGATCATGTATATCTGACGTACTCGCTGTGGCTCCGAACTCGTTGTCTATGGAAAGGTGGCTGAAGGCAGATGTCGTGGGGTTAACGTCGGACAGCGTGCGCCGGGCCAGGGGGGCAGGAAGATGAGGCTTGGGGTAATCATAGCTATTTTCCTCCTCTTCCTCACCGCAGACGCCAACAGGATCTCTTGGCCCGTTAGAGCAGGTCAAAGGAGGTAATTCTGAATAATCTGAATGAGGAAAGCAATCTAGTGAAACAATTCAGAACATACTAGCAGATCGTGATCATGCTGCTGATGAGTGTCACATCAGTACCTGAGTCTCCGGCCGGGTGTGGCCCAGACGCTGTGAGGGCCTGCGCTTGGATGTTGTACATGGCTTCATATGTCTGCTGACTCTCTGACTCTATTTCATTGACCATGTTCCTGTGGAACACAGAAGAGAACCGAAAGCTGAGCTGGATTCTGTCTCATGGAGGACAACGGTTGCGTGTCAGTGAACTGTCATAGCTTTGAAGTGTTTGGGAATGTGTGTCATGATTCTTAGATGTGAGGTAACCACAGGAATGAGGCTGCATGTGATCAAGCGAACTCATTGGCCTGCTAAACTAGCATATCCTAATTCCTTGCTCTCTGTGTTAGACACCTTATTCTCTTAGACACCTTATTTCGTTAAATATACAAAATATTTAAAATGTATTAAATGTATTAATTCAAAGGTTTTATGCTCGTGGCAGCCAATATTTCCCCCAAAACACACAATGAGGTTGAAAAGAAACATGTTTATCCTCATTGCAAGTGAACCAGCCTTTAATGCAGTCTGAGCTGTATTTTGTTTTGCCTCGTGGAGTTTTGCTAATGATTTTGGAGGATAAAGGCATGTCATGCAATCTTCCCTAATTTGGCTAGCTGCTAATGTTGACATCTGCCTAATTTGGCTAGCTCCTGACAGACAGATGACAGATGAATTTGCGTAATTTGAAAAAGTCTGATTGGATGCACAGCCTTTGACATCAACAACTGAAGATATGGGAAGCATTTTCTAGTCCCTCTTAAAAAACCTGTTCGATTTGCCACCCAAAGCATGCATGATTACACTGTTAGCTGCATGTTTTGTGCATTTAAGTGCTTGTGACCCATTTTTTAATACATCAAATTAAAAAAAAAANAAATTCAATTTTTAAGTTTTTTTTTTTTTTTTTTACAATGCTGCTAATGGTGAAGTATATTGACCTGGAGATGAGAGAAGGTGGTGGGGGTCTGGGCACAACCTCCCCTGCAGAAGAGGGCAGCACTGGCCGAGAATTTGGAGTCATGTACTCTGACTCTTCACCGTTCTCGCTGGTGTCCTCACCACCTGTCTGCAGCGTCACTCCTGGCCTGTCAACACAAGAGCAAGAGTCAACATACATGTGACTGCTGACTGACTAACAGAGTGATGAAGCAGGAAGCGAGGGGGTGTTTTGTGGTGGCTTTTTGGCACCTACCTGATTGCCAGGGAATAGATGGCGTTAGCTGAGGCAGACGGCTTCACTTTGGGGCTGTCGTAATCAGAACCCGCTATGGATGATCCAAAACTCTACAGATATAAAACAGCAGAGCACAAATAGGTTCTGTGGTCAGAAACACCATTTTAATTTTTCTCTTACTATACTAAAAAGTTTTGTAGATCAACTGGTAGAGGAATGGCACTAGCGACGCGAAGAGGTCATAAGTTTGATTCTCAGGGAACACACAAATAAATAAAACAATTACACTACATATTAAAGGCAGGGTAAGTGATTTTTTTCCAGAAATAGTACATAGTAAAGTGGTCTAAATATATTTGTATAAATATATATCGTCTGTGGATGGCACAGAAACATAAAATGTTAGTCCAATCATTTTAGTCATTCAATGACTAGCCCTCACACAATGTTGGCAACTTGTGTCTGAGGCCAGACTGGGCTTCTGTTCTCTATAATTACATGAGAGTGAAGGTATTAACATGGGAAGTGTGATCTCACCAGTTGATGATCGAGGCTGGGTGGGCCGCTGTTTCTTGGTGCTTCTGCTCTGGCATCAAGCGCTGAGGGCAGCTGCAGGGGCAGAGAGTGTCGATTACAGAGTTCTCGAGATCCGCGGGAATCTTCGGTGGCTAGTGGCTGGGATGGTGCTTTGGGTACGGGCCGCGAGTTCCACTCTAGCATGTTACGGTTGGGTGGGGCGGGGGGCAGTTTGTCCCGAGGAGGTTCTCCGGGTGTGCTGGGAAGAGGGCGTCTCGGAAGTCGGCTGTCAGAGCCAGCTGGGTGGGGCCGGTCTGGAGGCGGAGGAGGGGGAAGGTCCCTTAGCACTGGAGGGAGGGGTAAAGGCTTGTCTTTGTGATGAGAGGGGGCCTGTGGAAGATGATTGGGATATAATGAAGACATCGAAACAATGCAGTAGTCAAGAAAATAGTCACAACCTGCCTTAACATTAGACTGTATTCTGCTACTCTTACTAGGAATTTTACTCCTGATTTCTTAAAAATGGTTGAAGTATATATGAATTAAGTGATATTCAACATCAGTCCAGGCTGAGATTAGGAAGGTAAGAATTTCATGATGGTGTGTTTACCTTGGACGTGGCCCCTGGACTAGAGGCCCCTGGAGGGTTGGTGGGTCTCAGAGGATGCAGATCCAGACGGGGAGGTACTGGGGGAACTGTGGGCTGAGGGGTGATCGACAGTGGTGAGGGTGGCCGGTCCACCTGAAACAAACCAAACCATTCAGCGAATAAGTACATGTTTTTGTTTCATCTGGTGGGAATGCGTGTGAATTCAAGACATTATTAAACTTTAGATCCTGGAACACCTTAAAAATAATATTTGAGGCAGGAGACGGCTGGAGCAATACTGCTCTTTGATCAGATAGTATCTTATAAGAAATTCAAAATGAACATTTTTAACCTAACATTGCAAAGCAAGAAATGGTCCCCAATAAGACAGAAAAGATGCCAAAAGGAGAGAGAGATGCAAACCAAAGTTCTTCTCACTTTAGCACCAACCAGCTTGCTAATCATGAACGGACAGTCGTCCAGCCGATCATCATCGTCATCGTCGTAACTGGGCGACGGGGCACCTTCTGCACCAAACATGCCTCTGCAGCCTCCAAACAAGCCTCCACTGTTGGGGTCCTTGGGGTCAAAAGGGTCAACAACGATGGGCTCGGTGCCCTTAATTTCACAGCGGCAGAAGGGGCAGCCCTGGCCTTCTGACTCCTAAAACAGATGACAATTGTCACTCACACACATATAATTCACACGGACGTGCAGCTGCTCCCTGAAGGTTCTTCATGTTTACCTGCCAGGCCGTGAGACAGGAAGTGCACATGAGGTGACCGCATGGCTCAATCTTCACATCCTTGTCATTCTCAGCGCAGATTTTGCACAGCTGGAAGGTGGATCCCATCTCACAGTAGAGCTCATACTGCTCCTGTAGGAGGTGAAGAGGAGTGTTACAGAGTATCCAAGACACGAGGCAGCTTGTTGGGAGTTAAAATAAAAAGTACCTGTGTGACTTTGATATGGTCTTGAGGGGAGGGTTCACACAGCCCAGTGAGGTCTGGGTTCTGAGTGCGGCCGTCGGGGAAAAGATAGCTAAAAAAAGACAAAACAGTCTTTAAGGCACACTGAAGTTTTGAGCTGGGCAAAGGGTAGGGAACGACATTTTGGATATATTTAAACAGAGCAGTCGACAGCGAGCGTACACATTTATTAAAATAACTGGTTTTATTAAAGTATTCCTGCATCGAATGGATGTCTTCTGGGCATTACACCCCATGATCGCCATGTGTTTGAGATAATGTGCTTTAAAAACAGTTAATAAAAGTTAATAAAACAGTTAAACTCTGCTTCCTGTTCTATTGAGTTACATACATGCATTTTGCACATGCTTTTTATTCAAAGTAACTTACGATGCATTCAAAGTTTACGTGTTAAAGTTCATAGCTCATTCTTCCTCTTATGGAAAATGACAAATAAAGTTTGTAATCTCTCACACAAACTGGCCAGAAACATTATGTACACACATAAAGTTTAAATAGATGCTCTGTGGGTCGTTTTTAGACTGTACCGCTATTCTGACTTACAATCCTTCCCGAAAGCCATCGATTAGGGCTTGGAAGAGGGGTTTGTTATGAGGAATAGTCTGCAGGATGTTTCCATCAGCTGTGACATAACCAATAGCCCACTGGCCGAGACGTGTACAGCTCAGCCGGAAGATATAGCTGCAAACGAGAGCAAAAGGACGTTTAAATGATGCCATCATAGAGAACCGTTTCTCAATGCATTCGGGTAGTCATATGATTGCTCTTCTTTGCTATGAAAGCACTTGTGACATCATAGTGGTTTTACAATACATCTATTGATGGGAGGTACCACGCTGTCCTTTGGGCCACTGGGAGGCGGGGTTTAAGCCAATGACAGTGAATTGTCCCATGTACTTCCTGTCACTGTTTGCTTTTTGTTTAAGAGTGGTAGATAAGGCTGGCGTGACACAACTGATGCCATTAAGAGGTGTTTGAATGGAAGCAGAAGTCTTATGTAGTGGGTCTTAAAACATAATGACTAAAGTCAAGTTCCCTGAATGCTATTATTAAAGTAACAGTTGTTTGACTTTATCCTAATGACAAAGTCATAATCTTTGGGTGAATCATTATTTTACCCCCAATTGAGGGCACGAACGAGATGCGTGTGCATTACCTGCCGGGCTTATGGATGAATTTTTGCAGACGCGCTTTGACTTCATCGTAGGTGAGAAAGGCCATGTACCCTGGATGAGTCACTGCCAGGCTGTTCCAGTTTCTCAGCAGTGACGACCATGGCTACATCACAAAAAAAACACCAGCGATGTGAATTTACGACGTGCCTTAAAATACAATACAGGCCGAATCTCACAGCCAAAAGATATTCAGCGTCTTATGTTCTGGCCTCTAACACACACTTAAGAGATCAGGAGAAAGCATTACATCAGAGATGAAGTAGCAGGGATTCAATGAGTCATTGTGTATGCTAGTGACACCAGCTAGCCAAATGAACTCACATCTCTATATATATATATACACAAATACAATAATGACTCTACTGCTTAATGTCAGTCTATTCATGAACTAGGCTTTTTGTTAAATGTTAAGACGCTGATGTGAAGTCACACCTCACAACCGATAAACATATGCTGTGACCTCCACTGCCAAATATAAAAAACACAACCTTATTTCCTTTCCTGAAGCCTCATCCAAAACCACAGGGGCGTTGCAATCAACGTTAGTTTATTAACAGAGACGAACACACAACACACATTCCATCAACCGAGCAGCTGAAAATGATTTATTGCTCAGTGAGACAGATTTATTTCTCAGAACCGGTTCAGAATTCACACTTGCCAAAAACTGAAAGTGTAAACATTGGCTTTGGCGAGTAAATAAAAGTTTCTTGTGAATTGGCTGGTAAATTTATTGGGAACTGCAACACAATACGTTTAAAATCAAATTAAACAAATGCTAATCGGCTCCTTGTTTAAAGACTTTTACTTGTCGAATGCGAGTGAGGCTAAATAAAATGAAGACAAACCAAAACAAAAGGCTTTTAAATCTATTGACTTTAAAGACTTTTACTTTTACATCCACATGTTTAAAAGTCCCACTGTCATAAAGACAAATATATATATTGAATAAAAAAATGCTAAATACATTTTCATGGCCAGTAAATTTCCTTACTTCACTGGTCATTGGCAGGTGTGAGAAAGCGAATAATGGACTTTGCAACTACGAGACTTTCAGTAGAAAAAAACAGCAACTGCACAAAACTCCTCAGGCAAGACGGTCTCGAACTTCCTCTGATGACTTTGCAAATGTTTCTGAGAATTTGAATTGTTCCTTTTTTTAAAGAAAAAAGTCAGACTGAGTGCGTAAACAGACCCTGATCGACAGCCTGCCTACGCCTCACACGTACAAACTTCTCCACCAAAAGATGTCAGAGCAGAAATTCACTTCTTGGCCCATACAAATGGGATCAGGGTTCATGAACAGCTCTTGTCTAAGAATTACACAACTCTGAAGTTCACAAAAAAAACGACAGTTTGGATTGACTGATGCCATAT
>JAZGTI010017072.1:0-12399 GCA_036877585.1 Botia kubotai | reverse complement strand
TGTGTGTGTGTGTGCTGGTAATATCCTGACTCCTCCCAGCTTTAAAATGGAAGTGAATAGTGCCCGAGAAAGTCATATACTGTCCCTTTAATACTACATTGCATTCTTGAATTTAAATTTATAAATGGCTAAATTAGATTTGAACATAAGCATGCATTTGAATAAATATGTTATTTGCAGTGCATATTTTGGAGCGCTTCGTCTGTTTTTAATCCTAAAAGACATACTGGCACACGTAGCATATAAAAATAGTGAATGGATAGCCGATGTTTACGTTGATGGGTGATTTCCTATTAAGACGTAGTAGAGTACGTGTGGGCGGTGTGATTATGATGTCATGAGCAGGTCAGCTGTTGATAGGTCAGTGAAAACGTCTCTGTGATTCAGATTGGTCGAGGGTGGCGTTTCAGAACAGAAGCTGACATCACTACAGATTCGTCTATAACAGAGATGTTTAAGTCCCAGTAAGTTCCCATGTTTTCTGCTACCTTATTAATATTAATAACACAGTACTGGCAATAAAAAGAGAAAACTGGATGATTTTGTAGCTTTAGTCACTCATGAACAAAGAGGAAAATGATGATGGTATACCTGCAGTAAAGATTGTAATAAAAAATTGTAATTTGATTCATGTGCTTTCAAGAAAATGTATTTGTTTTTGTTTTTTGCCACAGATACAAGAAGTTTCTGGAGAGCATTTTGCCTTCAAGACAGTTTTCTAGAGTAAGCATGTGCATTAACCAGAAATCTGCCTCATAATCACATTTGTTTATTATTTGGAATATGTAACATCAGTGATGAGCGCTTGTCGAACTCTTTTCAGTCTGATGCACAGAAGCAGACCAGTCCTGATCTAACACACAATGAAACCCACCGCGCTTCAACACCAGACCCAGAGGACAGTTCATCACTGTGGTAGGACAAAACTAACTTTCCCAACTGGGCTTTGAAGCTGCAGGATCTATAGCTGTTTAATCCAAGGACTGCTGGAGGTTGAGATAAGAAAATTAGCTGCCCATAAATATTTCCTAATGAAACTCTTCTACTTTATTCCACGAACAACAATAGAATTACTTAGCGGTTTCTCTTTGTATATTAGTGCAGGTGATCTGTAATATGCAGTATATTGAGAGAGCCCGTCTCATTTCTGTGGTCATTTTGTCATTGAGAGATGCTTTCCCAAAGCAGCAGTATTTTACATTGTGAAACGCACCAGAACTAACTTAGATGGAATATCCAGGCAGCTTCTTTCAATACAACTGAAGTGGGTGATGATTTTTAAATGTAAAGCATGTTCGCTTACAACTAATCATTGATTCTTGCGTGTCACGTGACTGAAACGACATTTGAGCCAAGGGGCAGACAGAACAGTAACTTTCTGAATAATGACTTTCATGTGGGCTTATCATATTTGGCCAACACTTTTTTTTTGTGTGAAAAAGAGCTATCGCTCCTTGTGTCGTCACATGGGTTAAATGAATATCAAGAAGGGTCTGGTTGATGTAGACTTCAAGTGATTTCTTCGTGTGCGCAAACATATGCGCATTGCTCCTCAAGTTGTGTGTGTGTGTGTGTGTGTGTGTTTTGTCATAGTTCAAGTGGCTCCTCAGAGAAGCAGGAGAAAGCCACTGTCTCACAGGAGCTCTATCTGGATGATCAGCTCGCCTCTTCTAGGTAGGTGTTTCAGTTCCTAATCTGATTTATGACGGTCACCATAAAGTCAGGTTCACATTGTAGCCTATAAACAGGAACCACCCACATACGACAGAAAGGCGCCATCTAAACGACATGTAAAGGGACTAGTTAATTTTACTAGACTTTTAAGGGCTGGTTGAAGCATTTTGCATATATCCTTCCATTTTTGTGGGCGTAGTGAACGACAGCCAGTATTTAAACTGAAGATCTGTTACTTCATCTGTGCCCTCTACATGCTATCTTATTCGTAACTGTGGACAGACTCTTACAGTTCCTGAACCCTGCACCGTTGAACCTCGACCGAGACCATGTTGATGACAAAGTAAGAACCTCATTGTTTATGTTACGTGGATATTGTATTGAACTTACATATAGGGCTGTAATGATGTAGTCAATTGCATACATACGTTGATTTGCATAAAATGTGTCATTTCCCAATTATTTAATTATTTGCTTTAAACGAAACCTGAAAATCTTGAGCCAGTGTGATCACACATCTCACATAACTACATGTTTTTCATTTCATTATTTTTTTATTAAACGTTTGATTAAAATGCTGAAGAATTACCATTAGCAGATACTGTAATTTATACAAGGTGTAAGTTAACCAAGGGATTATAGAAAATATGGGTAAACAGGGTAATCAGAAAATATGGATTTCGTTGAAAAAATAGTTTGAACAAATCAAACTAATGATTGATAATCTCAGTTTGAAAGAATTGTTAGTTGTACTTACAAAACAAATGTCGTTAAATGTAGTATTACTATATGTGGGTTCTATATTTATTTATTTGTTGTTTCTGGATGGTTTGTCAGGCGGTGCGCTGGTCTGATCCGGGCCAGGCTGGAGTTCTACTGCACTCTGGTCTTCCTATTAAACCCTGCAATAACCTGAGCTGTGCCCCCATCAGCGAACAGTTTAAAAAGGTCTGTCCACATCTAATGGCTGAACGCTCATATTGCGCATGTTGTTAACTAATTAATAAACTCATTGTGGGATTGATATGCATTTGTAATTTAGGAAGGTTAGAGATGATTCAGTGAGATTCGATACACTTATTTGCAGTTTGTTACTGGCTTATTCTTTATGTTTTAGTTTCTGTTATGGAGGAAATACAATGGGCCAAATGTAGCCGAAAGTTACTGTTGGCCCGCTGTGGCGCGGGGTTGTGACACAGTGCTGGTGTCACACACCTGTGACAATCCTCTCTCCTACATCCCTCCTCTGCTCATGCAGTTACAGACGGTTTCTGTCGTGGCCAATATCGCTGCTCGCACTGGGGTGAGATTCACTGTTTTATTATGAGCTCAGAGCGCACTACATTATCCTGATTCAGATCAAACAACACTGAAAAGTCATTATTGGCCCTTTTTGAAACCTCACAACATCTGTTTTGGGTGATCTGACCACGAGTGGAGAGGACTTAAACATGTTAATAGAGTCCAATGTGTTTTGAAGTTTGTTTTCGTGCACTACACACGGGGGCGTACAGAGACGCGATCATGTTGCATTTGTAGTGAAAATGGATTCATTTGCCCTGATGCATCCTAGACATTGTTTCACCTTGAGTATGTTTCACATTCCGCATCATCGCAGTAGAGCTCTCCGGTGCAGCTCCACATGAGGACTCAGTGGGTCATTTGGTGCAGCTCCACGTCCAGGCTCAGTGGGGCCCATGATGCAGCTCCATCTCTCAGCTTATTGAGCCTTGTCATGCATCTCAGCCTCTACCCTCATTGAATACCCCATGAGCACTAGTGTGATACCATGATCTCATTGGCACTTTGTAGTTTTGCCTTTGTGCTTCACTTTCATTGTTTATCTACACAATATAATTTTCACCTCACCAACTCAGTTAATGTACTATTTAAGAGCGCTAATGTTAATGTATTTCGAAGCGCACCGTTCTGAACTCCTGTCTGTTCTTTTATGATTTGATCTTCGTTTGGCTGTAACATCTTTAGTTTTGCTGTAATCATTTGTCTGCAGCCTGTTGCAGTGATTCTGTGTCCAGGCTGGGAGAAGGTTCAGACCGTGCTGGAACTTCTAGAGGACAGTAAAGCGACTCAGAACCTGCATCCCACCAGTCTGCTGCTGGGTGTGGGACAGGACGAGCCTAAAAAGGCCAAGATCCAGAGGAACTGTGAGGCTGCCTTTGAGATTTTGTACATGGTGGACGAGTAAATTAAGCTAATAACTAGACCCTCAAACTCTCTGTAGGTTTTGCAGAGTTTATTTTAGGGCTGTGTGACAGATGATAATGTATTGAATAATATGCTGTGATATGTTGTAAGTGTGTAAAATCAATTTAATTTGAAAAGCATGAACACAACTCTGTACAAAGACTCTACAAGGTCTCTAGGTTTTGAGACACTGTTCCTACATTCATGGTGTTCCAAAGGTCAGCTGCTTGTGACGACACCTTTCACCATGATGAGACTGCTGGACACGCAGTGCTTCCTCTTCCTGAGGCTGTGTCACCTCGTGCTGGATGAGGCTGATGTTCTGTACTCACAGGCGCCTGAACAGGTGAGAGAAGAGGCTAAATTGATTAGCCAGTAGAGTTGAGTTCTGGAACGGTGGAACAGTGTCTTGCTCATGCCTCTGTATCTGTGAAGATGGCCGTGATCTTGAAGCACTTTCAGAAGGTGGTGTCTGGGGAAGAACGAGCCTCGTGTCCCAGGCAGATCATCGCCGTGGGCAGCCGCTGGAGTGCTGGGGTGGAGGGTCTGGTCAGGGACCACATGATTTATCCCTCCATTGTAATTAGTGTGATGGAGGAGGCGGCACTGTATGGAAAAGTACACCAGGTTTGTTGTCATACATATACAACCTCAGTTTGCCTTCGTTTTGTGTACTTTTCTTTACAGTTACTCATCTTGTAAGATGCCTTAAGGGACTTTGGGTTTGTGTGTGTGTGTGTGTGTGTTAGACGGTTCACTTGTGTCTGGACTGTGATAAGATCTCAGTGCTGCTCAGCTCTCTGGATATCCATCCTCTCAAACCCCAGAAAACCCTCATCATTAGCAACTCGGCAGAGGACGCAGAGCATGTGTACAAGGTACAGGTATCAACCAATCAGGTTGAAGGATAAGTGATCGAGCACTCGGATGAAAGAATGAACCCATCCAAATATCCAAATGTTTGTTTCAATCAAGAAAATATATTTTGTGAGATTTCAAGATTTCTGCGAAACATTTAATTTAACGTGTAATTGTGTAATTCATCACCATTAATGCATAAAACATAATGCATTAATGGTGATGGGCTAAGCTGCTTCTGATGGATGTTTCCATGATGCACCATCTGTTGACCAGGCTGTGGTCAACACTGCTGTATTCACACTGAAAGCTCATGAAGGTGCCACTGACCAGTTTGACTTCGTGATTGATCAGTGGAGAAAAGACATCGACCCTGGAACACAAGTCGTTCTGGGTAAATATACAATTACAGATTAATGCTCTTACTATTTTAGGCAATAGTGTGTATATCTCTCTCTGTCTCTCTCTGTCTCTCTCTCTCTCTCTCTCTCTCCTGCTCCCAGTTACCACAAACGACTGCCTTAAAGCTCTTGGTATCAGGGACGCCACGTGCGTGGTGCATTATGGGTTTCCCAGCACCCCCAAGCTTTTCGGCAGTCGTCTCTTCTGCATGTCCAAGAACTTTAGAAACCTGTCAGAGCACCCTTCAGAACCGGTACCGTCTCGTTCTTCGTTTCCTCTGTATATTGTAGGCGACACATGGTGCGTTGTGTGTTGATGCAAACTGTTTCATAATGGCCTCTGCAGGATCACGCGGAGAGCTCGTCTCCAGCAGCACAGTCTGTGCTGCTGCTGTCCGAGCAGAACGCCCGTCACGTGTGCGGTGTGCTCCGCTACCTGAGGAGAACCGGGGCTCTTCTGCCACCTGAGCTCCTGCAGTTCGCTCTGGGTGTCCAGCAGGCCAGAGAGGAGCAGAAAGCCAGCAGACCTCTCTGCTGCTCTCTCAAGAGCTTCGGTTTCTGCAGGTCTCTGTATCTCAAGATCTCTTAGTCGCTCACACGCAGTCTAAAAAGTGTAGTAAAAATACAATAGTTCCGTATTGTTACAATTGTCATAAGATGAAATACAGGATTTTTCTTTGTAAGTTTCTAGTGTTGTATGTAGGCATGAATGATTCACCTCACACAATACGTCCCCTAACTGAACCACAAAAATGTCCCAATTAGACATTTACGTTTTTGCACATCAAACGTTTTCGAGAACGTGACGCCAGTAAATGTCAAAACATCTGTCTCTGTTTACAGAGAAGACACCGTTTGTCCAGATAGACACACAGTCAACAAAACTCTGGACCATCCACTGCACCCTGACTCTGGATCTATTTTGGTTAGTAAACAAAATTGCCCTCAATATGTTACTTGCCCTTTCTCTGCTCTCAACTTTACTGAAGTGTAGTAATTATTAATCGTCTCTTCAAGAATGTGTGTTTCGGTTTAATGTGTAATGTCACGTGACTGTCAGTTTGACCCTGAGTGAAAAATCTTTTGGATTATTTGAAAAGGTTTTGCCGCTGTACATCAAGACGGCGAGCGTGTATTTTGGGCGTATCGTGAGGCAGAAGGAGGACGATTATGAGACTCTTGCGGCTCAGATGAAGGCACACTACAGCAGTGAGACGCGCTGCGCTGTGGACGTGGTGGAAGGACAACTTTACGCCATCAGAGAGGAAGATGTTTATAACCGGTTATATGATACAGGAGACCTTTAGTGATTTTTCAGTGTTTTCTGTTTGAACTGCCGCCCTCTAGCGTCTGTAACAGTTTATGATCTCTCAAAGGTAATGACACAGGCGCCCTCTGCTGTTTAAAACCGGTTTAAATAATGTTCTGTTTGTGTCGTCACGAAGGGTGCGTGTGATCGAAGCACCAGAGAAAGGAGAACAGTTATTCAGCAGCGTCACCGCCCACTTCATAGATGAGGGCCGCACACAGGAAGTGAAGTCACACCAGCTTCTCCAACTTCCTCCTCCGTTCCGGGATTTGCCGGGCCAGGCTGTGGAGATCATTCTCTGCAGGGCTCAGCCCATTGATGGAGAACTGGACTGGAACCCGAAGGTCTTCATACTCCAGTTCTGCCGAATCAAACCGTTTACTGCTACACGAACCGTTACAGAGAACTAAATGTCTGCCGTTTTCAGGTCATCAGAGCAATCGGTCTGAAAATCAGAGGAAAGCTGCATCAAGCCAAAGTGGTGATGTGTGTGGGCAACACTGTCTGGGTTGATCCTATGGTAGGTGTTAACCAACGATTACCGTCCAAAATGGCGACACGCTGTTCATGCTGGTCATGTTACGTCGTTCCAAACATCTGCTGTAGTTTTTAAATGCTTTGGCTTTTTAAATGCACCAGGCCGCTGTTACCAGGTAACAGATTTAAATCTCAAAGTAAGGAAGAGGAGAACGGTGTTTAGCTCTTATCAGTGGTGCTGGCTAAGGCTGGCATCACTGTTACTGTCGGATGGATGGAGTATTGATCTTCAGTGAGTAACATTTGCCACTGCTGGAGAATGACGCCACAAAGTAATTCTTAAATCTGATTCTCCTAAACAAGAAGAAACTAAAGACAAGCTCACACTACATGACTTTTGGCCAGAATGTGTCATTTCCAAGCTCTGCGACCAAGCAGTCACAGTTGCTGTGATATTTTGCAATTTTTGATAAGAACGGCAAGTGATTTTGTAGTATGTGCGCTGCTGCTACAACAAGACTACGACAATGGATGATGTGTAAGATTGTTGTGTAGTGTGGGCAGCACTGTGATTCAGATAGTCTTACAGTCCTGTAGTGTAAGCTTGCTTTTCCTAAACCTTACGCAACAGAGTTAAATGTCAGCTGTATAATACTTTATCCTAGTTGATTCTGTAGATTAAGGAGTTGTGTGATTGGACTGTTTTATTGCGATCCCTCAGGTGCGCATGACGCGCGTGCCCGGTCTGAAGACCTACATCAATGAGTACAATGTCCATGCTGAGATCTTGGCCTCTGGGTTTGGTGTTAATAACCCTCAACACTTGGACCTGCTCAAGAAGGTTTTCCAGGGAGAAAACAACCCTACCACACTGGATCAACCCCAGAGTGACAGGTAATCATCACTGTGAACACACGTCGGAGGGGTCCATTCGCTATCTGCGCTGATGTTGCACTGGACCGAGCACCTGGAAATTAAATCGTTATCATTCAGCATAGACACACCTTTTTATGCAAATCAGGTTCATAAAAAATTGTGGGTTGGGTGAGGCGGTAACAGAACTGTGTTGAAGAGATGTTCATGTATGCCTTCAGGCTTGAGAGCTCCTCACAGCTGAGGGCTGAGGAACCTGAAGAAGACCTGACCAGCAGGATGAGAGAGAGAGATCTCTGCAGGAACTCTCAGAGCTCCAGTGCTGCAGTGTGTCATGGAGGCTCTCATAACTCTGATTCGGAGAACTCCTCAGATGGAGACAACAGGTTGGTGATAGGTTGATAGCAGTGGTTTCCTCACTCGTGTTTCACGACTGTTTAAATTTGCCTCTTTCAGTGGGTTTTAGTGGGGGTTGCCAAGGCAACCATCAGTATTAGTTGTTTTGTTTGGTCATGTGACACAGGTATGTTATCAAGCTAAAACGATCACTACAGTACGATCAGCGATCAGCCTCAGTAGTACTGATTGTGCTGTATATGCTATTTACTGTAATACAATTGTATTTTAGCCTATTTAGTATATTAAACAGTGTGTTACAGAATGGCCTGAGATCAGTCAAAGTTTGTTTTCCCCTCAGCCCTTCTGACTTGAATGGATTCTCATCTCCAAACCAAACCAGGCCTGCCAGCCCTGAAACAGGCACGTTCAGCCAGATCCATACAGTAGTGTAAATAAACTAGTTCATTCAATAACATTTGTGTGTTGCCCTCATAGATGATCAAATAATTAAAGATGAAGTTCTGAATGTCCGGGAACTACAGACTGTTAATATACTGACAAAGAGTCCAGGCATCATCTCGTTCCAGCCAATCAGGTGAGTTACGGAGAAGCACAGTGGTTGTTTATTGTCAGAACTGCGTTAAGGCATTTTAACATGTGCGTGTGTTAATGAACTGCACGTTTCCCCTGTTTAGTTTTCACCCACAGATCAAATGGTATCAAAGAGCCGAGTTCATCACTGTCTGTGTCAAACTCATCGATCCAGTGATGCAGAAGTGTGAATTTTACCCCGACACGGTCACTTACAGGTCAGGTCACACGTGAAACACTTCAAATCGCAGCAAAATTGCCAGATAAACGTCTTCTGTTATAAAGTATCACCAACGTTTACACACATTCAACAACTTTCCATCTGACACGAAAATGTCATAAGCTGCAAACTAACTTTATTTACACCAGACATGCTTTCTATATGATGTATATATTAGTATGGTTATTTAAACGTTATATAAGTGTATTTGTTGCTGCTTGTATATGGGACCTCATTTGGATGATGTTTCAGTGGGTATGTGAACGACCGTCATTACTTTGCCAAGCTTGAACTGTTCAGTGACATCATCGCAGAGGAGTGCTCATGGGAAATGAAGTGCAGTGAGCCTGTGATAAAGCTGAAGAAAAAGGAGAGGAAAGACTGGAGAACGCTTCTCAAACACAAGGCATGCTCTCTCTCTCTCTCTCTCTCTGTCTGTCTCTCTCCCTCTCTCTTTTCAAGACATTGCTGTTGTCGATTGATTTGTTTGTTGTCTCAGAAGAACTGATAAATGGTCTTTCATTTTCTGCAGAGCGCTTTCGTCAGCTATGAATTTGACTACATTGATGACGCTGTCGTTCCTGCAGTAAATGGTGAGAGCTAAATTTGCATATGCAATATTTAAAGAAACAGTTACACCTAAAACGAAAAGCTTTAAAGTGAGCTCACTCTCACGTCAGTTCCTGCACATTGTTATACTGTTATACTGCATATTGTTATACTGTTATACTGCATATTGTTATACTGTTATACTGCATATTGTTATACTGCGTGTAAAAGAGCAGCACACACTTTTTACTAAACATCTGCTTGCGTGTTTCAAGTGTGTGGAAGAACATGAGGATGAGGTAATGGTTGATTCCAGTCCAGCCTACAACTGCTTCGGATTTGCATGTATTTACAGTCATGTAAACGTTGTCATCACATGATTGTCTGTCTTTCCCATCAGGTCATTTGTTCTTGGCCGAGGCGGGTGAGGAGGGTTGTTACGTCAGCTCTGAGACCTCCAGCGACAGTGATTGAATAAACACACCTGTTCAACAGCAATACCTTAATCACACTGAGCTTTACATCAGTTCTGATTGTGACTGTTTACGATAAGTTCTATAGGTAAACATTAGTTAATGCATTAGGTAACATGAACTAACAATGAACAAATGACTGTGTCATTGTTCTGGGTTAATGTTAATTATGCGATTGTTCATGGTTTGTTAGTTTATAATGTGTTAACTAATGTTAGCTTTAAATGTTAATGTATTAGTATATATTGACATGAATACTAACTAGTAATGAACAGTACTTTTACAGCGTAATATTAACATACAGTAATCTTGGGAATGTTAGTTAAAACAATACATAATATTGTGTATTGTCAGAGTGGTCCATATAGTTTTCACTTTACTTACACTTTACTAATGACCAATAATATTATTTCCTTTATAAAGTTGAATGGCTTTAGTATTAAGTTACTCTTAAGTTCATAAACACCATGTCTTAAGATGTGCTGAGGCATTGCATGAGTGTTTGCTTGTCAGTAGATTTGCTCCTAAGTTTAAATTTCAACAGAATTAAGTTTATTGATTTCATTTTTCCACATGAACGTTACCACACACTCAAATAAACCACAGTTTGATGTCATAGCGCACAGCATTGGTGTGTTTGTTTTATTTTTGTGTGGCCAAAATAATGTGCACTGATAAATAATTTATACTAAACACTGTAATATTCCATACAAATAAGAATGGTATGCTTTGATTTCCCATTCCTAGTAAATTGGCGATTAGATCATAGCGGAAGCGTCATATAGTCATCGGTGACAGTGGTAATGTAACTATTGTCAGCGCGGAGTAGTATAAGCCAATCAAATTCGTTTATGCTTAAAGAAATTATTTTATCCGTCTATTAGAGATCATCTTTGTATGACACTATTTAAAACATCCTGAGATGTTAATGCGGCTCAACGGCTTTATGGGTGTCCTGGAGGAAAATATAAACGTTTCATTAGAATTCACTTGACATAAATCGTGTTTCCACAAAAATACAAACAAACAGAAATACAAATAAAACAAAAAGGGCACCGTGTCGATTACATATCCGAGCCATTCATTAAAAGCACCGCATTGAAAAATCCATATCAAAGCATTTCCTGCCTGTTCAAAATAAAATTATATTTTCCGGCTGATATACATTATTAGAAATAATTACTGATTTGTAAACATAGTCAATATGATATGTGATTGATTTATTCTCAAAAATACATTTTGTTGGCAGCGTAATGGACAGACATCGACAATTTACATCAGGCGTCGCTCAAGGGCAGCGTGTGGGGGTCCTGTTAGAGTAAATGTCATTCACTGTAGCGGTTACGCGACTCATGGAGATCGGATTGCATTGACTGTAGTGAGCGCTGGTTGATCAGAGTGATTGTAAGGGAAAGTCATCGGGAGCTGGAGGATGGCTCTCATGGCAGGGCTGCTCTCCGCGGCTTCTGTCTCTCTGCGCTCCGGATCAAGAGCTTTAATGCGCTTTAACACGCGGGCTGTTGGGAGACTGAGTGCTGCTCATCACCAGGTGAAAGAGAGACAGGGCGCATGTCTGTGTTTATATTACATCATCCATTCATTGAGTTATGATCTGTGATCCGTTTACTTTTATATGTGCGGTTTGATATTTGTATTTTCTGCCTTGTATAATCATATGTTTGATTGACGTGTACGATCAAAATAATCTGATCTGTGTGTGATATGATATATATGTTTACACATACATGACCGAACACGTGTATAATTAGTATGATGTGAAACGCCCATAGTCTTATATATTTGACATGTATGATCTTTGTTCTAAACGACTTACATTTAAGTCAGTTAGACCTAAGCGACTTGTGTCACTCCTGTGTCATAATGACTAAGCTGATATGATTCCTGTGCGTTCCGTGTATGTAACTCACTGTGGGTATGTTTTTATCTTTATTAGTTTTTAGCCCTGAAACACATAAAACCGTCAGCATCTGTAGGAAATGTCTACTCATTTCCGCACTTGTACTATTCCACTGACGCGCCTAAAGGTAAGACTTTTCTAAACACACATTATTATAGGTTTGTGTCAGTGTAGTCAGGCACTCACTCTGGATGTTTTGGGTCTGTCAGATGGTAAACCAAGTGGACCAGAGCATCGACCCGGAGGGGGGAAAGGGAGAAAGGGAGGCAGAAAGGACTGGAGGAGTCGTTTACTGCAGGTGAAGCCCAGCTCCCTTTAGTAATATAAAAACAACATCCTAAATCTGTAAAAACTGTCCAATTTAACCCCAACATTAAAAGATCATGACAAGAAATTATATTTTGCACGATTAATGCAAATCCACCATTTGCACCATTAATTCCTACTGGTATTACTGGTTGTGGCCTACTGGTTAGTGAGTTGGGCTAGTAATCAGAAGGTTGCTGGTTCGA
>JAZGTI010017071.1:0-12399 GCA_036877585.1 Botia kubotai | reverse complement strand
GGTGGATTTGTATGTCATTACGACCGCACCGCTGTGTTGCTATTCTGGATTCCTGGGGTTTGACATCTAGATTGCAGATGGATAAGTGTGCCTTGAAACCACATCCCCCAACAGGGAAAAGAAAATCATTTCTCATAACGGCATCTATTTACTGGCACGGCCTATCTCTCCCACAGGGCCCGAAACAAATGAAAATGTTATTTCTCTCCTCATGAACTCCCACCTTTTCTGTCTGCCTTTTTTCACTGCCAGCAATTGCATTCTGCCTTCAAATTTGAGTTAAGTCCATGACTAGGGGGAAATAATGTCTTCGGAATAATCTTTCTGAAACTATAATTCTACGGGGTTGTGTTCCAATTTATATATATTTATATACTTTCCCATTTATTTACTCTGTTCTTGGGCTTCTTGCCTTGCGGTTTGGGGGAAGGTGATGTGGCTTCTGATACAGAAGTGATGTGAAATACAGAGGCTTCCTCTGTAATCCCCTCAGCCAAAGCGAGGCCTTGACGGGGGCAACATGCCCCTGCCAAATATATAAACAGCCCTGATGCAGACGGACAGCCACGTTCCTGTCAGGGAGGTATTTCAGGCTTCACTCAGAGCTAACGCAAAGCACAATATTTACTCAACCTTCTGTGATGTTAAGATTAAAATGACAATTGTTGCTTTGCCAAACAACCAGATGAAAGGGTTTCTCAATGCAGCAACCAAACAGTTAGCACAAAATCTCAAACATGCTGAGCTGTGGTGCTCATGCAAGCATTGCCGATTCAAATTCTGCTCGCAACATACCCTAAACCCAATTAAATTTTTTCCCCAACATTATTAGCTGTAATCTGCGATGTCTACATGACAACTATTTTTGCTTCTTCACAAGAAACTAGTTCTTTTGCTTCTTCAATGTATCTCTGACCACCTCTCAACACTCTAACTATCCCTCGGACCACCTGGTGCATATTTTGAATGCCAGTGAGTAATATTTAGCACAGTGGTGGAAACAGGTGAACAGCTCTCAGTCAGACTTAGCCACCATCTCTGGGCAGCGTTGTGCTAACACAGTGGTTTGGGATGGCTGATGTTTTAATAGCCTGCTCTTTAAAAGACTCTTTAGCACTTAATGTGTACTCAGCCTGTTCCACTCAAGCATAAATCTTAACAGAACCATGACAGATAGTTCTGGAACCGGCCACGGTTCCAGAACACCCAGCAGAGATTTATGTTGCCCTAACCACCTGCGTGGCCTGACGCTATTAAAATGACTACTGGAGGAAAATCAAAACCCAGAAACTGCTTCACTTTTTCACTCTGTCTGATGTTTTTCCTTCGTTTGCATATGAGGTGAAAAACATGTGGTTGTTACACTAAATCACCAAGGCAATAAAACATTGGGATTTGTTATAAATCAGTGTTTTACACTAGAACTAGGACCAACAGAAATAAGAAATAAACTCTGTCTGACTTTTTTTTTTGGTCAGTTGACAGGATGTGTAACTTTACTCTCCTATTTTCACTACTATTTTTACTATTTGGTTGCACTGTAAACAACACAAATTTTACTTATACACAAAACCGTTCACATTATGAACTATGAAATACAGAAACACCTTATTTGTCAATCTATATCTGTCAATACTTTAGCACTGTGAGTGACTCAATTTTTTTTTCCTGGGGGACCTTGAAAATGCTGCTAATAATAATTGTTGGGTGTCCCCAACAAAAGTAAACAAACAAGCTATTTAAGCTTTTAAATAAGGAAAACAGAGACATTTACCACTTTATTATTAATCAAACGTATAATACATTAATTCCATTTACATTTCTGCAATAAGACGCTTTATATAACAAACAGAAATTCAGCATTAATATTACACATATTAACGTATATAATATATGTAATAATATAATATTAATGTCTGAGTTTATCCTTAACAAGCACAGGCTCTGATCTCTGTGCCGCCTGTGTTTCTATCATTAGAGTAGACAGTAAATGTCTGAACTGCACAGCGCTGTCTTTTAACTGGATGTAAATGGGCACAATGTGACTGTGAAGCCTTCAGTGTTTTAAAGCCCTTTAAAATAATCTAATGGCTCAGTCTGAGTCCTCCAGAGACTGCAGTGATATACCTACTCACTGAAGCCGAGCTGAGAGATGTATACAGTGCAATACTAATGAGTTGACAGGGGGCGGGGCATGGAAATCATGGTCACTCACACAGCATTATCTGATTGGTGTACACCTGTGAACTATGTGCAAACAGCTGAAAACAATACGGTCATGTTGCTTGGTACCTCTGAACAACCTGTGGTAGTGCTAATAAACCACAGGATACCAATTGACAGTAATAATTGTTTACCTTGATTATTATTATTAAGAGATTTAGTTCTGTTTATTAAAAAATTGCTTTGTTCATTTTTTTTATCTCTTGACAGTAATTTAACTTAATAAATAAATGATACATAAATGATAATAAAATAAATGATACATTAGGCAACCTTCAGTTTTTTTTTAGAAATGTGCTATAGTTAAAACATTGTTTTTAATAAATCATTATTATTATTATTTAATAGGACTAATAAGGCCAAAAACCCACACTTCACCTCCCATGCTTAGTGTTTTAGTCTAGAAAATTCTACAACAGACATTCTACAGTGTAGCTAATGAAACCAGCCTATGAGTGAAAGGTCTGATTGGCAGTACTGGGCTTCACATGGAGAAATGGAGAGTAACCAGGCCAGCAACCTCACGGTATGAAATCTTTACTCCTCTTTCCACTTCCTCACTCTTTCTCTCTTCCCTGGAGGAGCTCATGCAGGCTTTCCATCAGCACCTGAGTCTGCTGGAGACCCGACAGCATTGCTCGGCCAGGGCAGGCAGTCTCTATCCATCATACGGCTGGATCATTAAGGAGTGAAAACACAAGTCGCCTCTGAGGAAGCCAAACAAGCGTGGGGGAAAAATGGCAGAAAGGGAAAGAGGTCTGGTGTATTTACAACACAGGCCTGGGGAATAGGGTCGTGGAAGCTCAGCTGAAAACACACACAGGTCGGGCTGATTTGTAGGCTCATGAGAAGTGAGCCTTGTCTGGTGTTTATTAAAGCGACTGATGCCTGTATCCTGGCAGCTAAGTTTGAGTTTGTTTAAGCTCATAGCCAAATATATATAAAAGCATTATCTAGAACGCATTTGTCAACTTTCAATTGATGCCTGTTCCACAGAGGGTACAATGTACAACTGATGCCTGCATCCATAAACCATTAGATGCAAATATGTGTGACATGCACAGGAAGAAACAGATGCACAGAGATGCTTCCTATAGTGTGGTTCCAGATCCAGAGCCAAAAAAGGCATATTTTATTTTCCTTGCTTTTTCTCGGCTGCATTCTCACACATTCAGAACGCGGTACCCATACTGGTCTCTTATTGCTATGGCAACTAGCGATTTCTCTTGCTCTTAGGGCCCCATGCTGTCATTACCCAATCAGAACAAGACCTTTGTTAAGATTCCCTCAGGCGCCACTTATTCAACTCACTATGATGAACTGACCTTACACTAAAGAGAGAACGACAGTGAGAGAGAGACGCCTCCAAGCTATCTGTCTCTCAGTGCAGCTAAGAAATGAGAAAGAACGACGGGCATTTAAATGGCATTACAATATGCTCTCTGATCTGCAAGAAAGACAACAGACAAAAGACAATCTGCTCCCTGCCAGCAGTTTCTTCCAGCATTCTTGTGATGGAAGAAAGAAGAATTTAGAGGAAAGCGAACCAGACTAACAGGAAAATGCCTGGATGCAGCTGTGCAAAGCTACCATGGAAGTGTAAAACGACTATTTAATTATTTAACAGCCGTCTCTAGGTTGTATAAAAAAGTTGTATAAAAAGTTTTATACAACTGCTGAAAAAGTTTCCTAATATAAAGTTTTATAATTACTATGACTTTCAGTCACTATGATAAAACTTTTCTATAACATGCCCAAAATCAAGCTAGTGTACCGAACATCACCACGCGTGTCGTCTCATCAAAACTGACAAATCAAAGGCTTGTGGATAATTGGAAGCTGAGCACTTTTGCACAATGTTGCTTATTAATATGTCATGCTTTAGGATCTCAGTACAACTGTCTTAGTCTTCAAACACAGGTCTGTTCAGAAACAATGCTTTTAGCTCTTTGCTGAGCTGCAAGCATGATTTTTATTGACGCAGGTTAAAAAACAGCTGTGACATCTAAATGGCAGTGCTATCTCTGTATATTGCGAGTGTAAGCGCGGGGCTGGGCAGCCGAGGCGTACCGGCGGGGCAGAGGGGAATGAATGGCAGGTTTATTGAGGTCCTGTCAGCGGCTGTGTTTCAGGTCAGAATGACTGACAGCTGATTTTGAGTGGTGCTCTTAAGCTATAAAGCAATCATAACCACACTCTTGTTCTTTAGACACAACCGGTTTTCCCTCCACACACACACGCATGCACACACACGCTTCAACAGCTATAAACACACTGTCACCCAAACAGGCGAAAACAATTTGCGCTATAAATCCTCACGCAGGAATGTTAGATCACATTGTCAAATAAATGCACAGAATGCACATGCCGAACAAATGATTGCTCATTCAAACCCTTTAGCATTAGGGGGGTAATCAGGTAATTACAGGTGCTGTGCAGGCACTATATCTATACATTCGTCTGTAATAAAAAATGTTTCGAATTAGGGAAAGAACGAGAGTGACGAGTGAAGACAGAAGAAGAACTACAAGATAATTGATGCGAGCAATTACAACTTCCATGTCAGAGCAAATTGGCCAGCATTTCTCAGCTTGTAAGGGCTCGTGACCTCATTATCATGACTGTGTTGAGGAATAATCAAAATTAGCATAGAGGTTTGAGAATCTGTGATGAACTGAGGATGGAAAGTTTGATTCTGATGTAATCGGTTTCGTCTCGAGGGCTTCCCAGAGGGCTTCATCCGCAGGTCAAAAGCCTCGGCAGAATGCCTTGGAGTCTTTCCATGTCCCGGCAAAATCAAATAATAACAGTAATCATCAAGAACAACATCTATATTATATGACATAAATCTGCACCAGCGGCCATAATTACAGGGTGGAGATTGTTTTACCACATACCGAAAGAATCCCCCGACCCAGGAGAAATAATAATCTAGAGACACTAAACCACTGGGTCGAATTCAAGTGTGTTCACTGCATAACGGTGAGAGAGCTACAAATCTCTCTAAAACCACTCGAAGAGTTCCAGTGAAGACTCGAGAGACTAAGAAAAAGATTTTTTTATAACATCCCATTTTTTATAACCCCATGAGTTTTTAGTGAGTTCTAATGTCTCTCACATGCATAAACAGATTTGTATAAAGATCTATAATATAATATAACATATGCTATCATAGAATAGAAAACAATTGAATAGAACAGATTACATTTACTAATATTACATACTAAATCTATACTAAACCCTCAAAATCTGCAGGTTACGTTTTCTGAATAGCCCTGCTGACATCATGGCCATGCTGATCTCCAGCATGCATGTTTGGGTATCGAGCACATCTCGACACCCCCACCAACCCCCACCCCCCCCGCATAACAGACAACTAAACAGGCCAAACTGCCACCTGACTCTCAATGTAAATATTTCATCGCTCTGCTTCCGTTCAGTCCGTGCTGAATGATGAATGAGCAATAAAATGTGTTACCCAGAAATCCCACAGTACTGTTACTATGGCGACCAAAGAGCAGGTAATGTCATGGCTTCCTGAGTCTCTCTGCCTCTTTCGCTGTTTGTCTGACTGTCTCTCTCTCTCTGTGTCAGATTAGCAGGCTATAATGAGAGTAAAGAGTTGCTTTAAAAATGGTCCCACTGTAGGAGGAATACCGCAGTGAAGGTGATGTTAAATTAACTGTCATATTTTGGCCTTTTAGTTTTGTTTCTTTCCTGCTTCGACTGACCTCATTATCATCTCCCGCTTTGTCTCTCATCAGCGAGATGATGAAGGGGGGCCAAACACACCAAATGCTCAGGGGGCACAGTAAGCCCCTCCCCTCTCCGTTCCAATGCACAAACATGCACATACACACCCCAAAAGACAACACTAATGTGCTGTTTACTGGAATCCGCAGCACTGTAATTGGCAATTTATTTGATAGGCAGCCGGGTAATGATGGCATTTCACTCCCGCCGCAGAGACTAAACACATGTGCGTTTGATTCGTTCCTTTCTGCCACACGCCCCCTTCTCTCCCTCATCTCTTTGCCATGGCCTCTATCCACCCCGCATGGGGAAACCATGCTGCCGCGCTGGCTTCAAACGTGGCTGAAAGGGGAACCGGGGCTTCGGAGCAAATACAGCAGGCCTGCCAATTTAGCCAAGGTTTGGGGTTACCGCTGGCTAGAGCGAGGCTGATGCGCCATTTGTAGCTTAATGAGCTGGCAGAGCACAGGGACAAGGGAGGAAAAGGGTGAGAAAAAGAGAAAAAAACTGAGCTAGGGAGCGAGATGGCCCGCCGCGACCTCTTTTGACCTCGGCTTTCTGTCAACCAAGCAGAGATGAATCAACACAGAGCTCTCTTTTGTGGTTTTAAACACCAGTTTAGCAGTAAAGAGTAAGACAGAGAAGATCATTAGTGTACTTCCAGACAGCGTGTAACAAGGGAATTACTCCTTATAGCCCTGACTGAACTCTTGAGCTTTTCCCTCATTTTGTTACATACAATGGGTGTGTGCATGCAAATAAGAGCATATACCAATGGTAAACATTTCTGCATGTCCAAACTAAAAATATTCTCTCTGGTTCCTCTTCCAGCCTCGCTCTGTCTTTGAGAGAACTGTTATCTAGCACATCTTTGCTGGTATGAAGTGGCGTTTTAATGACGTGACTGTGAATAACCTGCTTTCCATCATCCCCTCAGGACTGCGATGCTCCACTTTCAATGTGACCCTGAGAAACTGCTCAAGCTAAAAAAAAAGTATCTTCACTATATCACTATCAGCACCTTCCATTTAGAATACACAGTTGTTTCTAAAACATTTAGTGACAGACAAATACACCTGTTAAATACCTCCGTCAAAGCAAATGATATATTTAATTGAATGCAAATGTTAATAAAGTTGTGAAGGATTTAAGTTTAATTTGTTTGCTGTGTTATACTACTTTAAAGCGACAGTACACCGAAAAATGAAAATTCTGTCACTCAAGTTATTTACATTTATTAGAGTTACAAATATGATATTATATATTGAATATCGAACAATTATTTCACTGACTATATAAAGTTTACACTAATTTAAAAATCAAAAAGATTCGACTTAACACATTTTGCAACTGCTTGCTGTGCACTTCTACCTGCCCAATCAAAATGTATCATCTGTTTCATCTCTAATCTGTTTCCTCCTTCCACTTACATGTTTCCTCATCCTCCTATTCCTGCTGCTCCTCACACACTCACTTTATCTCTTTAGTCTCCTCTCTCTACCCTGACGCTAGGCTGCAGGTATCATTTCAATTTCTGATGTCAACATCAAATTACTTATTTCATTTCATGCCTGGCCAAGCATCATATAGCTACACGCGGCAGCGGCCGCGCTCGGCTTGTTCTGCCGTGTCTGTTGCGAGGCCTCACCGCGCCCTCCAGCTGACAGCTTTAATTACGCCTGATATCTGATAGAGCCCGTGCACGCTCCCAGACTTACACCTCCACCACAGGAGACCAGACTGAAGGTTTAGGGGAGCTCTGCACCAGGCTGATTGAGCCTACACACACCCGTGTATAGATCCATAAACAAGCACAGCACTCTGTTTTCATAACATTCCATACAATGTAAATTGTGAATACTGTTTTAATAGGGAATGAGTCTGAGAGAAAGAGAGTGAGAGAGTGAATCTGGAAGACAGTTTATTACAGCAAAACCCTGTTGTAAATGTGTTAAACAGGAAGTCATGACCGGACAATAATTTCATATTCCTAGTGACATCGATGTGCTAAAAATATGAGTAAAAATGAATGGAAATATATGTTTTATATTATGAGATATTTTATACTTATTTCAATACTTGAAAGTACTGAAGTATTGAAGAAAAACATTAATTTCATAATATGATTTCCCCCTCACTTTCAGTTGTTTTACTTGAGATTTATTTGAATTAAGGATCAGATTTTATTAAAATACATATATAAATACATAAATATACACTCTTATATAGAGAGTGTATGTGTATACAGCACATGACTGTTGTCCAAGCGCGGTTGGTCACTGTTACATTTTTCCACTTCGTTACTTCCTGTCATCTCCACTTCTACGGTATATAAGCACAGTTGCGCTTCACTCTGAGCCTCCACTGAAGCTGCCAGCTGAGTAAATAGGATGTTCTTATCAGCACCACAGCACAAACACATAGCAAAGCCTGCAGGCCAGAGGCTGCAGACAACCTCCACTTCTCTACCTCACACCCTGACGCAACACACACACTGCAGCTCGGCTCTCAAAACACTCCTATTATTCCTGTTGCCACAGGGCTGCGGCAGTTTAGACCAACAGCGTGGATAAGAAAAACTGTAAATTACTGTTTAAATATTGAACCTCTTTGTTCTTAAGAAGGAGGAAGATAAGCAAAGCAGCCAACCGACTGATAATGATGGTGTGTCAAGTTATTGTAGCTGCT
Organism: Botia kubotai; assembly: GCA_036877585.1. Classification (NCBI taxonomy): domain Eukaryota; kingdom Metazoa; phylum Chordata; class Actinopteri; order Cypriniformes; family Botiidae; genus Botia; species Botia kubotai. Next base: position 3,735 of record JAZGTI010017071.1, on the reverse strand, counting down.
GCGTGCAACTGGTTCAGTCCAACAGTGCAATTTTAAATAAAATGTCAGCATGTATTTTTACAAACTGTAACTCCTGTGAAATGCACTAAAATATCTTGTACATTTGTTAATTAGTTGTTGATGGGTGCAGTGTTTAGACTTGCTGCAAAGTAACTGGATAATATTTGGAGATGCAGAGATCTGATTGGTTACTCACGTCTGTCAGTCTGTCTCTGGAGCTGCTCCGGATGGAGGGTTTGGATTCGCCGCTGACGCTCTCGCTATCACTGCCCTTACAATTGTTTTGGCCCGGCTTCAGCTGGAAAACACACACAGAACAAAGAAGCATTCAGAACCCATCACAAAACCTTAAGAGACTTTTTTTTACTATATTGTAAGTCAGAGATGACAAAATGTTATAAAATAATACATATACATAACCCATTTAACTAGAAAAATGAGCAGAAGTGGAGCCAGAAAGCCAATAAACACAGATTTAATAGAAAATGGATCATAAACAAATAGCCACTCCTTCTGTGACATCATCAGCCCGTCGGGATCATCTTCCTGTGCAGCTAAAGCCTGTTCTGCAGGCCACTGACACATCTGGTTTCCCCCAGAGAAGCCTGACCTCATATCAAACCTGTGAGAACTAGAAATAAAATACCCCCCCAAACAACATCAAAAACAGCTTTCCATTCGGTAAGCCATTCTCCAGGAACCAGAGGTTCACAGCAGGTGTCCTTCTTCAGACGAGAAACCATAAAGAACAAGAGCACAGCACAGAGCAGGAGAAGACCACTTCTGAGGAGAAAAAGAAGTGGGGGGTGGAGAATAAGAGAACATAAAATTTAAAAAACACCTGAGTTCTACTAGAGTTAACAGAACAATGCCGTACTCCTGGGACCCGACAACTGTTGTCAAGGCCTACAATTTATGTCTCCTGAATCTTCGCCATTCAGACGGGCCGTTTCGGTACCTTTCACCCTATCAAAACCTGCCGCCTTTATCTCTCAGCACATAAAAACCCAGTTTTATGGGTAAAGATGAGCGGTAAAGCACTGCAGTGTCACTTAATGGAAAGAACAGAGTAGGTCAGGACGCACTGGGGGGTTGTTTGCTGAGATGGAGAGGCAGATCGGCCCCTCATTTCTTTTTCCTATCGTTCCCTTCCAGACGTTCCCTCTTTCTCTGCCTGTCTCTCGCTCACACGTTCTCTTTAAATCTATCATGCAGGAGAAGAAAAATAGATTCTCTGTGATACTTCCTCACAAAGGCGACCGCAGGGGAAGAGGAATAAGATCTCCAATAAGAAGGCTGGAGAGTATCTCTTTTCACCGCTGCAAGCTGGGGGTTGTTAAAGGCGCAGTGGCGGGATAAGGGACTGCAGGGAAGAGGGCCCTTGAGTAAAGCGCGTAATTAAAATGAAACTGTTCCTTTTCTGTAGCCATTAGCTATGTGAAAGGATCCGTCTCAGAGGGAGAGCTCAGAGACTCCAGGCACAGTCAGCTGACTCTACCAGCAGGCTTCCATGATAAGAGGAGAACTGCTCAGAGAGGAATTGGCAATGAGAACACGGAGAACGGGGAGGAGTGTATCATCCAGATGGGGGTTCCACAGTTGGAAGGGAAGGTGAGAGGCCACAGTGGTCAGAGATCTGAGAAACTGTAACTGAAAGGTTGCAGGTTCGAAACCCATCCAAAACAAGCCAACCATGACTTATCAACATTGTACCCTTGAGTACATCCCTTTAAAGTTCATTCAGGATGATTGTTCCTGTATTAAAGGATGTGATAACCCACAAACACTCACTTTCATGTCTTTCCAAACTTCTATGAGTTACTTTCATCTGAGGAACACAAAAAGGAAAACCATAATAATATAGTGGACTCTCCATGCAATTATAATGAACGGGGATTGAAGGCCCCACGCAGATCATACATCATTTCCATTACACAACAAAGTGTAATACTGAGGGTTAGGCGTTCCCTCAGTATTAAAAAAGGATTTATTACACCGCTTTGAGGAAGCAATTGTGCTGTTCTCCATGTAAATAATATAAATGTCTATATATAAAAGGATTAGTGGTGCATAGTTTTATTTAAGAAGGTTAGACTGTGAGTTATTCAGTTTATAATCAAATATTCACACAGATACTGTATTACACCCACATAGCACATCCACCTTTAACCAGTTAAGCAGGTACATCTTTCACCAGAATTATAAGGTCTATTGCAAAGTGTTATTAGTGTAAGATGTGTTATTCGGTTTCTCCACTCAATTCATCCTAATGCCTCTTATACAGGTTTTGAAAATTGAACCTGATAACCCCTTAAAATTCTCTGCAGGTCTCCAAGTCATTTTGCAGGGATTTATTTAACAGAGGTGTATGATGAAAAAGTCCACTGCTGTAGTCACAATAAATTACCATCATCAAAATGTTTAATTAAAACCAGTTTCTCAACCACACTCAATAAATCAGATAACTAAAGCAGTGCTAAAGCCCACACCTGTGATGATTGTTCATTACTTTCAGAATACTTTTTTTAAGGTGTCACGAGTTTAATTGGATATCTGCCTGACTCTAAAACTCATCTAGAGTCTAGACACATGAAGTATGATAACCATCATGTACATTCTTTTTGGATCAATGTTCTTCCTAACATTTTTTAGCTTGGTTTTGGCACTTAATTGGTATCTACTGCTGCTTGCTATATTAAAAGGACAGTTCACCCAATATCAAACATTATATTATAATTTCCTCACCCTCATGTTGTTTCAGACCTGTATGACTGACTTCTGTGGAATGCCAAAAGAGGTGTTAGGTAAATAACAATGCTTGAATGTGACTGTAGCTGGTAAATAAGGCTACAAAATAAGGCCAATACAAACACTGCACACGACACAAACCCTGTTCCAAGTCTATTAAAGCCACAACATAGCTTTGTGTAAGAAACACACCGCAAATATTCAGTGGAAAACAAAAAAATGTGCATAAGTATATTCAAAATATGGCAAGTCAGTCTCAGTCCCCATTCACTTCACAGCATATAAAACAGCAACATTTTCCACAATATTTCCTTTGTGTTCCATGGAAGGAAATTAAAATCATAGATGTTCAGAAATAATACATTTTCATTACTGGCTGAAAGTGTAATATATTTGTCAATGTTTGCCAAGCCACCACCTCCCATATGTATGGACATATAAAAAAGTGTATGTGTGTGTACATAAGTCTGGTAATAAAAATTGTTTATGAGTGTGTATTTACAGCGTGTTTGTACGTGCACATACGGGCGTGCGGGTGTTTTCACAGTCTTCCTCCTGCAATCATAATGATGCTAATGAAGACTGACAGTTCCCTGTATTGCACCATAAGGAAAAACTCCTTTAACAACCCTGAGAGTGAAGCCCGGGTAAAGATTCCCCCTCCAGGAAGATAACAAACAGATGGTTATCATATTCCAGCGACTAATTCCTCAACAATTAAAAACACAGTGAGACATCAGCATCTAATGAAACATTTAAACTACCAGTAAGTGCATCTGCCGTTAATTTCAACACAGTAAGTTCTTGTTTTGCTTCAATCTGTTCCCTGTTAGGGCTGGTTTCTCCCCGCCCTCTCAGAGTTTACTGAAGTATAGAATTAACAACTGTTTTCAATAAGCAGTCAGCAGGATTCTCTGGCACAAAAGCCTCCACGCTATTAAAGATTAATTTATGCTGCCAAGGCTTTGATGTGAGGCAGTAATGGAA
>JAZGTI010017070.1:0-12400 GCA_036877585.1 Botia kubotai | reverse complement strand
GATATGTAGTGAGAGCAGGGAGCAGGTGGAGGAAAACCTGGAGAGGTGGAGGTTTGCACTCGAGAGAAGAGGAATGAAAGTCAGTCGTAGCAAGAGCGAGTACATGTGTTTGAATGAAAGAGAGGGAAGTGGAACAGTGAGATTTCAGGGTGAAGAGGTAAGGAAGGTACAGGAGTTTAAGTACTTGGGGTCAACAGTTCAGAGCAATGGAGAGTGTGTAAAAGAGGTAAAGAAACAAGTGCAGGCAGGTTGGAATGGATGGAGAAAAGTGTCAGGAGTGATGTGTGACAGGAGAATATCAGCTAGAATTAAGGGGAAGGTGTACAAGACAGTGGTGAGACCAGCTATGATGTATGGTTTAGAGGCTGTGTCGCTGAGGAAGAAACAGGTGGCAGAGCTGGAAGTAGCAGAACTGAAGATGTTGAGGTTTTCTTTGGGAGTGACAAGGTTGAACAAGATTAGGAATGAGTTCATCAGGGGGACGGCTCATGTTAGATGTTTTGGACATGAAGTTAGTGGGTGTGAGGGAAGAGGATGTAGCTAATAGGGTTAGGTGGAGACAAATGATTCGCTGTGGCGACCCCTAAAAGGGAACAGCCGAAAGGAGAAGAAGATCTGGTTATCACCCCCAGTCCAATGGACAAACAGAACGACTCAATCAGGAGGTCACAAGATTCCTTAGATCTTACTGCCAGAGAAACCAGGAGGACTGGAGTAGATATATCATGTGGGCCGAATACGCTCAGAACTCTCTAGTAAAGCCATCAACAGGACTAACCCCCTTTAAGTGTTTACTGGGATTTCAACCTGGTCCGGTGAACCTACGGAACTTCCTTCTGTCACTAAATGGCTTCAGAGAAGCGAAGAGGTATGGGACAGAGTCCACACCCATCTGTTACACGCTGTCAGAAGACAAACTACCCAACACCCACCGTAGACCTGGTCCGAATTACGCCCCTGGACAATAGGTCTGGTTATCTACGAAAGATCTCCACCTCAGACTTCCATGCAGAAAGCTCAGGCCCAGGTATGTTGGCCATTTCAGATCATAAAACAGATTACACCAGTGTCATTCCATCTTCAACTGCCGACTAATTATCATATATCTCCTACTTTCCACATGTTCCTTCTGAAACCCGCTGGTGGACCGGTGGGGGAGGCTGAGGAGTCACCCAGAGGACAGACCCCCGATCATGGTGGATGGCGAGGAGGCCTATAGAGTCAGGGAGCTTCTGGACTCCAGGTGTCAGGGCCGTCCCCTTGTCCCCATGGTAAACCCCGGCACCACCTGCCATCTTGCGTCAGGAGCCGCTCGAAGGGGGAGGCTCCAGCCTTCTTTTCACCGGGCCACCAGAGGGAGCCGTCACTGGAGTATTAACCGGATCCCATTAGACTACACCTCCCATCATGCACTTACCTGGAGCTGATCACTTCCTGTTTGCCACCTGATCGCCATTTCCTCCACACTAAATAAACTGGACTCTATCCCTAACTCATTGCAAAGTCTTGTTTTGCCTTGTGCAACATTTCTGAGCATTTTCCATTGTTACTGTTTTTGCCTCGGTGTGTATTACCTGGATTGATTATCGTTGTTGATTGTTCGCCGCCTGCCTTGTGATTTGGATTGTTTACCGCTTATGATTGTTTGATGCCTGTTTATCGACCACGATTCTGTATTGCCTACGCTGTGTTTGTTTAACGTTGTTAACCCTGCCTGTCGACATTGTTATTAAAGCTGTGCTGCAGATGGATCCCAGCCAATCTGAGTCTTCATTGCACACGTGTTCTGTTGTGAATGGGAATTGTGATTAATATGGCAAAACTGGCAATACAGTATTTTGAGTGTGCAAAATAAGTATGTTTAAGTATGTTAGCGTATACAAAGTATGTATCTCTGTCGATTATAATATATAATAGCCCTTTAATGTGTACATTCAGAAGAAATAAAATAACAAAGGAGTTATATCTTTGCAGTTTGTTAAATATATGTAGTTATTTCATTTCATGTATTTGTTTGCCTCCAAATGTTTGAGCTGATCATTATATTATATTGCTGGTAGACGTCACAATTATACTACTCTGCTGCCAAAAAGCTTCAGTCAAAAGTACTGTAGTCCTATGATTTGACACTGGCATAATTTATTATTATTATTTTATAGATTTTTCAGGGCCTTTAAGATGCATTTAATTAGTCTAGAAGTCTGTAGACTTTTGTGTATGTATGTTTTGTCAAAACTATGACTAAAAACAAGAGACAGTGAATGTTTGCTGTTGGTTACCTATAGAAGTGGGACACACTTGTTGAGATGCACAATCATTTTCATTTTTCATTTTCTCAGAAAGAATAAACGTCTTTGGGGAATCCTACCACTGCTGCCTTATGCTTAAAAAAATCATGCTTTTCTCTTTGTTCTGTAAAACTTTTAAAAACAATGATCTGTGAATTCTGAGGCCAAGTTATCTGCCATAAAATAAATCACTTGTGATTTGAATATATAAACAAAAAGATGACGTATACCAGCCCTGGTAATCAGTGCAAGGCTTGCCAAATTCTACAGCAATCCTCAAAGCCATGTGGACATCAATCAAGGTCAGTTATGTTGACAGCTTTGTCCATGACATTGAGGGTAATACCTCCAAGCAGTGAGTCCCAGATCACTAACAACCCGAGCTCAACAGAATCCAACAACAGTCATTTGAAGGCTTTTATGGATGCTGCTGTTAGGTGTCAACTGGAAGGACATTTGATAGCAGGCATGCAATTTTTTTGACAAATGCTGCCATATTAGTTGGTAAGAAATGTAAGACATGAGAAAGAGGAATGACAAAAGTATGAAAAATAACTGCACAAATCGATAATACACTCCTGGCAGCTCAGTGTAGATCAAGCTAGTTGCCTCATTCAATGACTGCCTTGGAGATATAATGTGGCTTTCTGTAGGAAACAACATGTGTACACAATGTGATTAACATTTGGCCATTGTTAAAGCAAATTTCACCCAAAATAAAAAATAAACTTGTAAATTGTATGGAATCCTTTATATGGTATGTTTGATCCTTATTGGACATTTTGCAATTCTGCTTTTGTTTTCTATGCAAGAAAGGAAGGTGAGGTAATGCACATTAATGATGATGTTTCTTTTAGCTGGTTTGACCACTGACCATTGACCATTGTCAATGTTAAGCTTAGGACTGGGTTGAGGGCCTGTATACCATAAACCTATTATTTCTGTCTCATTTAAAGGGTAGGTTATGGTTGGGGATTAAGTTGGTGTCAACAAGCTCAACAAGCATTCAAGAGTTTTTATTGACAGGGTAGTGGCAAGAGTAGGGAATGGGAGAACAAGGCCAGACTTAAACGTGTATCTTCAGAGTGTTGTGGAAAATCTTTTGTTTCTGAAATGAGAGATTTGTCAGACACGATTTGTCTTTGTAATATTTTATTTCTTGCAAGGGAGAATGCACAGTAAATTGTTAGTGAAAGAACAAGATAAACTGGGAAAAGAACACAGGCAAAACTCAAACCTGCATCTCCCACATGAGTGCCATGGCTCAATGTGTCTATTGCACTAGAGTTACATATCAGAGTTACATAGAGAACATATTTTAAGGTAGCTGCCAAACAAATTCAACATACTGTCTGTTTCACACAGAAATGGCAGCAGGTTTTTCATACCTTGAAGCAACAAGCACCTGCTCAATGAAGGTCTTAGTGGATCAAGAGGTCTGGTCAGTGCAGCTGGAGACAGTGATAACCCACGTCATCGCCAGAGTAGATCAGCTTAACACCTTCAGAGTCAGAGGGATTAAACAGAGAAAAAAACTGTATTGACGCTTAGCTTGCATGCATCACACTTATTCCACAGAGGAGTTTGTCTATTTTTATTTTTGAAAGTTCAGAAATAAGGTGTAGGCCTTGCAGGTATAAGCCCAAAAGGACTTGCTTAGTTTAGTGTTTGGAAGGACACTCGGTTTAAAGCAGTAATTTCCTGTTTGAACATTTTCCCATGAGTTTTTAATAGCAAATCTCAAGTAACAAAAATCAGTTTGGAGAGCTCGTCAATATAGATTCCTATTAAGTCAAGTGCAAACACAAATCTTTGACCTCAGAATTGCTTTTGAATGACAAGGTTCTGTGTACTATAAACAAGTAGCGGTACTTAAATATGTACAATATTTATATTTAAAACCATTAATATTTTAATTATAATATTAATATTTATAATACAGTGAATTCAAGGATGGTTGTCCTTCTGGAACTTTGTCTCATCTCCACACAGGATCTCTGGAGCTCAATCAGAATGACCGGCAAGTTCTTGGTCACCTTACTAATGCCCCTCTCCCCCCAATTGCTGCAAAAGGTCTGAATAGTTATTTAAATGTGATATTTTAGTTTTTTTTCTTTTTAATAAATTTACAGACATTTCTAACATTCTGTTTTCACTTTGTCATTATGGTGCACCGAGTGTAGATTAATGAGAAAAAAATAATTTAAATGATTGTAGTATCAGGATGCAACATAACAAAATTGAAAAAAGTGAAGGAGATCTAAATGCTCTCTTAATGCACTGTATATTCAGTATATATAGACAATTCAACAAACTGAATCACAGAAGATACAGTGTTTTGCACCTTTGTATCATAAAGAAGGGTCTTAAGTCCCACTCCCCCACGATGAAAGCAGTGTGTCAACGTTAAAGATCTAATGTTGTGTGATATGATCCACATGTTCGCTTAGTTTCCACGTCACTAATTTAATTAATTAATCAATTCATTATCTTATCTACCCAATATTTAAAGGCTTATGCGGTCTAAAGGGGAAATCAGGACTCTACCAATCATATATTTCCACCTGTGCTGTTATAGCCATTTAATTACTGAGCTTCACACTCCAACCTGTGAAAAAAGTGGTCAGGTAATTTAGAATTAATAACTACATGATCTAATTAGAGGGACAGTAGATGAGGTTATAATTGATTTCCAAATGTCATTCTATAGTAAAACCAGAAGCAGTTTTCATACCACAAAATCACCATTTTACATGCTCTGCATGTGCAACAGGAACAAATGGATTAGCTGAAATCTAAGGTGAATCATCAAATTTGCCTTGAAAATTAGTCTGCAATTGGTATTCAAAATATTTGCAAACAGGGCCATAATCACTAATAACACAAGGAAATGCCATGGGAAATGCATGCAAATAAAACTTATTTACAGTAATTAGAAAGAATGTTAGAAAGAAGGTGTTATAAGTGTAAACATTACAAGTAGACCCGAACTGACACCATGCATTGAGATACAATACAATTAAACTAAGCAATGCTTTGAAAGTGCAGCAGAGCACAACTGGCACTCCACAAGGAATTAACCTATGGTATGATATATATACAGAATGGTATACGTATTACTGGGTGAATCTTACACATACTAGGTCATTTTTTCAAAATCAAAAATTTTTCAAAATCAAAAATTTTTCAAAATCAAAAACCTCAAAATCAAAGGACAAACTACATTTTACTTAAAAAGATAAATCCTATTTTAAGGACCATTAACATTTTTGCACTGCTGATTATTTACTTATAGATGGACTTTTTTATACTAAGCTTGAATGTATAGTGATTTTAATTTTAATTTAATTAAAAAAGCAATGGCGAGTTTTTTTTTATGAAAAAAAATGATAATAATGAGAATAAGGTTTTGTATGCATTCAAATAAGTCCTGTGCTTAATTGTCAGAGTGCAAAGAAATGTAAATTTTAAAAGTCATTGTAAAACATTCTAAACATTCTAAGCCTTCTATTTCCTCATGCCAAATATAATTTCTTTCATTTTTATTTTGCTTTGGAGTGAAACTGGGCCTAAATATAATCTTGTAAGATTCACATATGTACTTATCTGTGTATATTAAATTAAAAAGAAAAATGTATTTTAACATTGAAACAATCAAAATTAATTTTTCACCTTTAACAGAAGATTATGGTGTGCACACAACATAAATGTAGATTTTAAATACTGTGCTGTGCTCCAGCAGAATTGTTATGTCCTGTGGTGCAACTTTAAATTCTCTTTACTTTCCCCTGCGAGTCTGTACCCACATGTAAAAAACTTGAGAAAAGCACAATGTGCTTCATCCAGGGGAATTACCCCCCTTGCTGGATTTTGTCAGTGTTTCAGATCAAAGCAGTCAACATTATATTACTCAGTAAGGAGCTTTTTTGAAGTGTAAATCTTGCTCTGGCAATGATTTCCCAAATGTCATAACCTAACTCCTGATCTTAAACCCCACACATGTAATCATGTTGACATGGTCTGTTGCTCTGTCCACTGTGAATTCTTGAGGGTTTTCTGCAGGTTATTTTGCTATGGTCTCTAATAGAAGGGTTTCAGAGAATTGACTTGTGAATGTATTAAATTGATGACTGCTGTTTTATTTTTCTACCTGTGCTGGGGGAAACCTAATTATTCTCTGGAATGCTCCTTTTGGCATTAAGTGATTTAATACATAATGTATGGCATAGTTTAATCTTAGGACACAATAAAACCTTTCCTGGAAGTTGAAAGTGAAGCCGGCTTGTAAAGTCAGTATCGTGTGAATCAGTGCCAATGCAATAATCTGTCTAGTTAAATTAAAGGAATAGCTCACCCAAAGATTATATCATCCACATATCCTCATGTCTTTTTAAACCATATGAGTTTATTTTGTCTGTGGAACACAGAAGGGGTTATTTTTAGCAAAAAAGTCCAAGCTGATCTTTTCAATAAAATAAAAGGAATTGTGACCTGAGCTGTCAAGCAAGATTTTCAGTGAATATCGGTTAAAATGTCTCTTTTCTTCAAACCAAGCTATCATGTGGCTTTAGAAGACTTGGAATCCTGGCTGCCATACACTTACATTGAATGTGCAATGAAGTGTCAGGCACATTGTGATCATATGCAGCGTTTTATTATAAATCGTGGTCAAGCAGGCAAAAGTTGGAAACAGGTAAACAACAATATCTGTTATGGAGAGGGTTGCCGCTGCGCCTCCTGCTGGTCATAAGCGGGAGCCCTCACCAGAATATTAATACCTTGAATGTATAGTGAATAAAATATAGAATGTATAGAGTCCTCGACTAGCTTTCCCCGATACATTTAACGGTGATCCGGGGAAGTGTAAGGGGTTTTTGTTGCAGTGCTCACTTTTTGTTTCTTAACAGCCCGCCTTATATCCCACGGACAATAGCCGCATTGCTTTCGTTTGTTCTCTGTTCACTGGGAGAGCATTGGATTGGGCTACAGCGGTTTGGCGGTCTGATGGGTCAGTTTTTCCTTCTATTGAGTCCTTCCTGCACATGTTTCAAGAGGTTTATAAACACACCGCTGAGGGTGTAAGCCCTGGTGAACAACTGATGTCTCTCACCCAGGGTAGACTTCCATCCTCTGAATACACGCTCACTTTCAGAACTCTCGCTGCTCAAACTAACTGAGTAGAGGACACATTAAAAATGCTCTATCGTCGAGGTCTCCATCATGAACTACAATCAGAACTAGCATGCCGAGACGAGGGTCGGAATCTGAGTGAGTACATCGATCTTTTAATACAAGTTGATAAACTAATCCGATCTTGTCGTTCCCTCTGTGTCAATGCAATCTCTAGCTCAGATAATGCAACCTACCCCGAGCCTATGCAGGTGAATTATACTCGCCTTACCTCTGTTAAACGTGAATGCCGTCTATGTTCCGGCCTCTGCCTGTATTGTGGTCAACCCGGCCACTTATTATCCTCCTGTCCTGTTCGACCCATCTCCAAATCGATTCCGGTGAGTGTAGCATCCACTTCCAATGATCATTGTAACACCATTCGTGTTCCGGTCACCTTGAGTTTCCATTAAAATACTATTAAATCTTTTGCCCTCATTGACTCTGGTGCAGCTGCTAATTTCATATCACTAGAATTTGTTGAAAAGCAATATTCTGTTAACCTTGTTCTTCTTCCCTAGAAGTGGAGGCGTTAGATGGTCGCCCTTTGGGATTGGGGAGTGGTGCTTCATTCAGAGGATTTAAGCCTGTATATCAGCCCCTCAACATACTATCGTTCTCGGTCTACCCTGGCCCCATTCCCACGAACCTACCATCTCTTGGGGTGAGGGGGAGATCACTCGTTGGGGGGACAATTGTCACCTAACCTGTCTGAAGAAGATCACTACCTGTCACTCCAACCATTCCACCTCAGCTCCGTTACCACCATCTTCCACTCACTTCGAAGTACCACCCAAATATTCTGATCTAGCTATAGTTTTAAGTAAACAGAAGGCTTCGCAGTTACCCCCACATCACAATATAGATTGTGCCATTGATTTAATTCCAGGAACCAAACCTCCTAAGGGTAGAATCTTTTCCTTGTCCTAACCAGAGTCAGTTGCCATGCAACAATATATAGATGAGAAATTAATTAGAATTATTTAGAGTTTTATTCGAGTTTTATTCGACCCTCTAACTCATCGATTTCGGCAGGGTTTTTCTTTCTTTAAAAGAAGGACGGAGGGTTAGGACCCTGTATTGACTACCATGGCCCTAATGACATTACTGTTAAATTTCGCTATCCGCTCCCTCTAGTAGCCGTCGCCTTAGAACAGCTCAGGCGTGCCAAATATTTCATCAAACTCGACCTCCGCAGCGCGTATAACTTGGTTTGCATTCGGGAGGGGGATGTGTGGAAGACGGCATTCTCAACCGCCACAGGTCACTACGAATATCTAGTTATGCCTTTCGGTCTGGCTAACAGTCCGTCCATTTTCAGTTGTTTATGAACGACATATTCTGTGACATGCTTGACAAATTCGCCATCGTATACATTGATGATATTTTAATATATTCCTAAAATCTCGACAAACATATTGCCCATGTTCGTTCTGTCCTTCAACACCTAATTCAGAACAATTTGTATGTCAAAGGTGAAAAGTGCGAATTCCATACAAACAGCACTACCTTCTTGATGTCATCAGTTCGGAGGAAGTGGCCATGGATGACAAGAAAGTCACCATTCGGTGACTACTAATACTCCCCAAAACTCTTAAAGAACTGCAACGATTTCTCGGATTCAACAATTTCTACTGAACGTAATTCCTGTAAGATCATGTGGAACGAAGCCGCGTTAAGAGCCTTCAGTGAATTAAAACATTGTTTTACTACTGCCCTATACTCCCTATACTCCGTCATTCAGATGCATCCAACATAGGTGTAGGTGCTATTCTGTCACAAAGACATGGAATACCACCTAAGATGTTCCCATATGCTTACTTCTCCCGAAAGCTCTCACCTGCCGAACAAAATTACGATGTGGGTAACCAAGAGCCTCTAGCAATCAAATTAGCATTGGAGGAATAGTGACATTGGCTCGAGGGGGCTGCTCATCCTTTCACGGTAATAACTGACCACAAGAATTTAGAGTACCTACGCGCTGCTAAGCGTCTAAACCCCTGCCAAGCTAGGTGGTCCCTGTTTTTCACCCGATTCGATTTCACTGTCACCTATAGACCAGGAACAAAAAACACTAAGGAGGATGCCCTATAACGCCAGGCTGAAATAACCCCTTAGTCAGTTTCTCCCGAGAATATAATCCCAGAAAAATTGTTTGTCTCCCCAGTACAATAGGATTTACATACTAAGATTACCCAATGACACTATATCTTATGTAGAGAGCGGAAAGGTCTGGAATAGGGCCCATACCTACCTCCATGCAATATGACACCAAACCATACAGGCCAAGGCCAATGGGTTAGCTTTCTACCAGGGACCTATGCCTCCATCTGCCTCGCAGGAAGGTTAGTCTCAGGTACGTGGGTCCATTCAAAATTTTATAAATCATCACTCTTGTTTTGGCTTGCTTATCTTTACCCAACTTTACCCAACTGTATCTCTCCCACTTTTCATATCTCCTTGCTCAAGCTCGCTGGTGCTCTGGTGGGAGGTCAAGAGAGGATCTCCTCTTCTGGACGACGGTGAGGAGATTCCAGACGCCGGGGCGGTATAATCCAGTACCTGTTGGACTGGGAAGGGTACAACCCAGAGGACCATTCCTGGACAAACGCAGGAGATATCCTGGATCCTACGCTCATCGAAGAGTTTCACAGAACTCACCTGGAAAGGCCGGCCCCTCGACCCAGAGGTAGACCACAGCGTCGTGTCCCTCCTCATGTCAGGAGCCGCTCGCAGGGGGGGGCTCTGTTACGGAGGAGGTTGCCGCTGCGCCTCCTGCTGGTCGTGAGCGGGAGCCCTCACCAGAATATTTTTTAACCTTTTCCCATTTTTTAACTTTTTACATTTCCCATGATCCCGTACCTGGTCCTGATTACTTCTTGTTTGGCACCTGAACTCAATTATGTGGACTATAAAGCCCAGATCTGCACATTACTCTACGTATTACTCTACGTACTACTCTATTTGCACATTACTACTACTTACATTATGCAATGTCTTGTTTTGCCATGTGCAGCATTTCAGAGCATATTCCTGGATTGCCTTATCGTTACCGACTTGATTGTGTATGCCTTTTGTCTCTGCTTTGGACTGTGTTTTTGAATGTTTGCTGCCTGCCCTGACCCTTGCCTGTTTCATCGTTCTGTTTTTGTCTCACCTTTATTGCGCTGATCGCCCCTGTTTGACCCACGCCTGTTTAATGTGTACGCTTGTTAATAAACGCTGCATGGATCCTTCTGCCTCCGCCTCTTCATTACAATATCAAAGATGAGACAAAGCGATAAACAATAACCTGGCAGGAATCAAGGCAGGCAGCAAACAATCTCAAACGGTAAAGTAATCCAAAGGTCGGGGCAGGTGGCAGACAAATGAGAAAAATATCCAAATTGTACACGGGTGATCAAACAGGGAAAAACATTCAGAAATGTATGCATAGCAAAACAAGACTTCGCACAAAATGAATGAATAGTTCAGTTTAAATAGACCGGGCTGATTGTCCACAGGTGACCAAGGCAAAATCTGTCAGATACATATAAAATGCATTAAGCAAAAGTGTTTTTAATAAACACTTTTTTTTTTTTAATAAATTGGGTATCTATTTCTCTTCTAATCCAACCATTTGGCATTGAAAAACATGAGAGATGTCAATTTGTACAATATCTTAGGATTTGTAATAAGGTTAACTCATAAATTATTATGAGTTCCCTTTCAGAGTTCCCTTTCAGTCACATTTGACGTTACGTCGTTATGACAACAGACTGATGTATGGGTCTTGCTTGAGAGCCCTATCACCTCGCTATCATTCAGATTCTTGTTTCGGAGCAGAGTGTGTGCGTCTTGCATTCACTCCGCACTAGTTCGACGGGATTCACCAGCATTCGCCAGCGATCTGCTGCGATTTAGACGACGTTATCCAGCGATTCTCGTTCTGGCTGTTCGCCTGTGTGCTTCGGCAGACCGGTGGCATAAAAGTGTGAATTTCCTATAAAGAGCAAATTTTCTAAAAGAGCTCAACACACAACGTGCGTCTTTTTCATAATGTCTTTCCATCTGTGCGTTTCTTGTTTCTTTACCTCATCCAAAGGCAATGATCGTTGTGTTACATGCCTGGGCAAAAAGCATGCTGAGACAGCTTTCATAGTGGGGTCATGCTCTTATTGCGAGAGCATGCCTATCTTGACACTGCGGTCACGGCTCTCTCTCATCTCAGGAGGTCGAGACCCCTCTGCTGCTCCCCAGTCTGCTGCCTTGGCTAAATGCCCGAAGGCAGCAGAGTGCAAAATGCTGCCACCTGGAGGGATTTAGTGGCTATACCGCGAGCAGAAGGAGACCTGTGCACCAAGACCTGTGCACTCCGCACCCGACTGGGCTGCGACGGGTTGCCTGAGCGGAGCGCTGGGTAGGTTACGGAGGCAAGGGAACTGTTGTACAGAGGCACTCTTCACCTGCCCGTACTTGCATTCCTAGCCCGTAATGTAGGTCGGCTTGTGGGGTTTTCGTGGCGATACGTCAGTCCGTTGACGTAACGTCAAACGTGACTGACTGAAAGTGAACATCTTGGTTACGTAAGGCAAGGCAAGGCAAGGCAAAGTTTATTTATATAGCACATTTCATACACAATGGTAATTCAAAGTGGAATTAAATAAGAGGAATTAAAATCATAAAAACAGAGAATTTAAGAACATTTAAAATGATTTAAAACTTGAATACTAAAATTAATTAAAACAGTAAAAATGATTATACATAAAATAATGCAATCTGTTCGGACGTAGCACAGTGCTCATTCAATAAATGCACAACTAAACAGATGAGTTTTGAGTCTGCATTTAAATGTGGCTAATGTATTCACACATCTGATCTCTTCTGGAAGCTGATTCCAACTGCGGGCGGCAGAATAGCTAAAAGCGGATTCCCCTTGTTTTGTGTGAACCCTTGATATTACT
>JAZGTI010017069.1:0-12401 GCA_036877585.1 Botia kubotai | reverse complement strand
AACATTCTGTTACTTATAATAACAGGGTGGCTTTCATTTATTACACTATGTAATAACTTCTCTTACTAGGGATCTTCCTCTGGCTGGATTTGTTCCCAGGCTCCATAGGGATTTATCTTTCTGACTCTCTTTGCTGGAGTCACTTTGACCTCCGCTGCAGGAGGAGGTTCTGGAACACTCGTGTCTTCCTCTTTCTTCTCATCGTTTCCTTCATCACTCGTTTTCACTCCTCCATCATCATCCTCATCATCTGACGGTCGTATCGGCTCTTCCTTTCTTTTCTGCTGAAAAGAAACAAGCTAATTCATGCTGTGTGTGTTTTTGTGTGGAATCCCACGAGTGTGAACCAACCGTCTCACCCTGAAATTAATCTTTGGGACTTTAGTTTGCCTGGATTCCGCTGGTTCGGCTTCTGCTGTTGTGACTTCTGCCGTTTCTTTAGAAGAATCAGAAGTATTTTCTCCTCCAGAGAGAGCCTCGGGCTGAGGAGGAGCTGGTTCTTCTTGTGTCTCCTTGGTAGAAGATTCCTCCAGCAGGTTGAGTTCATCTGGTTTTTCCCAGGTGGATTCTGAGCATCAGCACACAGAGTGTGAAACAGCTTTCAGCTTTTTTGGTTTGGAATGACATGAGCGCGAGTAAATAATGGAAACTAAATCATTTCATTATTGGGTGAACTATCCCTTTAAGAAATTCAGTGATTGTGTTTTAATGATCTGAGCTCACCGCCTGTCTCTGTGTTGTAGTAGTAAGTGTATCCATCAGGACTCACTGCTTCTATCCAGGCACTGCCTGAGGAACCCTGCAGAGAACCAGCTTCATGGGCTCAGCTCCAACACACAGCGAATTTAGAGGTAAAATGTAGAAGTAAATCAGTTACCTGCATTTGGCCTGATGATGATGACGATGATGAGGTGCTCTCGCCCTGAAACATGCCTGGTTTCTCCCATTGAGACTCTAAGATCAACGATACACAGTCACATAAGCTTGATTGTGTATTTTGAAAGCAGCTGGTGCAGCTCTGAGCAGATGTGATGGATGATGTCATACCTCCCGTGATGGAGTTGTAGTAGTACATTTGTCCATCGTCTGTGGTTCCCTCCACCCAAACCTCTACTGGATTACTGATACTGATGCCGCTGCTCTTTGGAGGAGCCTTAACTTTACGTTGTTTGGATTTTGTCTGTGGTTTAGCAGGAGCTACTGGTCTAGCTGGAGGAGCAGAATAACTCTCACCTGTACAAAAGCAAATGAAACTTTATTCAACACCAGGAACATCTAAATGCATGAAGGTTTTGTCAGGCACTGCAGTCATGAGAGTGTTAAATACATTATAATGATGATTTACCTGCTGTAAGTCTCTTCAGATCTTCCTCATAGGCCTTCAGAGCAGCGGCTTCCATGGCTGCAAACTCTTTAGACATCTTCTCCTCCTGTTTGGCCTTTGCAACACTCTTCTTTTTAATCTGTCGAGCAACATGGACAGAAAGAGACTGTGACTCCAGTGCTGCTGTCCAATAGGAGCCCATCTCCACACACACACTCTTATCATCATACACACACACACACACACACACACACTCTTATCATCATACACACGCTTCGCTGGGAACGGCAGCCAACATTTTGTTGTGGCCCCTTACAGCACACGCCTGTAACACTTTCAGATCTAGTATGCACACTCGTGTTATGCATAGAGCACACGGGTGATGTATTACAATGAACACTCAAATGCGTAATATGTATCCCACAATGCAACTGGATGCCACTCGCTCAACATAATAAGGTCATGTGAGGTCATGTTTTGAGCACCACCTTACTGTATATAACGTACACTACCTAATGTATTGTACGGTATGAATGCTGCAGAAATAGTACAACATGACAAATTTGTTTCACGTACTATTTCAACAGCAGGCAGTATTTAGTATAGGACAGATCGCAGTACCTCAGCTAACAGGGAACGCCCTCAGAACGTGTGCCAACGTTCTCAAATAGTTACAGTAACGTTAGTAGAATGTTTTATCGTTATATACCATATGTTGTTAGTGGAACGTTTCAAGAAGTTACAGAATTAAAAGAAACGCTTCAATAACGTTCTTATAACCACGTAATAACGTTAATACAACGTCTACAAAGCTCCTATAACGTTTAAAACAACATTTTAACCTTTTCCTTACTAGATGGAAACGTTCTTACAACATTGAATTGTTAGCTGGGACGCTAGTATTTAATTCTTTTACCTCCTCGATTTTGGCCGCGACATTTTCCTTGTGATTTTTTCCTCGCTCGTGAAAATCGATGCTCTGCGAAAATAAAGACACAACAGAAAACAACACACTCGTAATTAAGCAAGACTGTCTGTGTGTGACTTTATATACGGTACACAACTAAAGCTGTGATGATTCACTTACTGGTTTATTATCTGCGATCCAGCACTTGCAGTACTGACAGAATTTTCTGGGTTGTGATTTCCAGTAATCGGCCCTTTATTAAAACAAACACAATTTGTATAAACACAAACACAACCTCGTGTGTATGTCGCATCATGTGCGCGTTTACTATAAATCTGAAGAGAGACTTTTATTTATAAATCTTAAGTGGTCACTCTGGAAAATACGACATTACTTACATGATTATTTATTATAAACGTTAAACTTCTGCCCTTAAACGTGATCAAATATCACTCCATTCTACACCACTGACGTCCCGTCAATATGACGTCATGAACTGTGCGACAAACAATGAAGGATCACAAATCCCTGTGATCAAAAAAATTTAAGAGACAGAACATTCACTGTCAAATGTATAATTATAAACAACTTGAAGATAATTCAGTTCATCATCACACACACTAACTGTAAAACTAACTAACCTCTAGTAATAACTAATAGTACTAGTATCTAGTACTATCTAATAACTAACTACCAGCGTGCATCATCCGTAACGCCTCCCATATGGTCTAGCGGTTAGGATTCCTGGTTTTCACCCAGGCGGCCCGGGTTCGACTCCCGGTATGGGAAGTTGCTTTTTAAGTGAATTGTTAACCTTTGGGGGTGTAAATTTAATTCTATGATTTCTTGTGAGTTTGCAGCGTGCTATCAAATAAAGTCAAAAGAAATTACAAGCGCATAAAAAGTCACTTTTACAGTTAAATCATTGGGGAACGTGCCAATGATTTACAAAAATATAAACATAAGTGTTGTCTATAAATGTATTAAAAGGACGAAATGTTTAGCGATTACGTATTTTAAATCTAGTCTAAAAAGCGTAACATACTTAAATGGCAAAATGCTAAGAACTTTCTCTAAGACATATTCAATTCCTATAGGCCAAAATAAGCCTATAAGTCTATTTATCTATTGTATTGTCCGGATGGAAGCACACAAAAACAGGCTCATAAGACCGTTTCCTTATTATTCTGAATATACAACTGCTATAATATATACTGTATAAAGTTTAGTCCAGACTGTATATTTCAGTAATGAGCCTTGAGCACACAAAAAGATTTAAACAACAAACACAGTCATTACAAACAAAACTTTATTTTGACCATAAATACTGACACACCCATTAAAATATCAGTGATATAGAAAAATTAGGAAGAAAAGTTTGGTGCACTTACAGGAACAATGTGTAAACATTTACAGTACTCTCTTTTAAATATGTTTTACATAATGAGGAAAAAACACAGAAAGGAAATAACTTAGATAACATTTGAAGAAAAAGCACATTGCTACATCTGTGCCAGTGAAATGACTTCTTACTCTAGGAAAAAATGGTGAATGTGCAACAGCAAATAAATACAACAATATTACTTACGTCAATCAATCAAAACTATTGAACAAAAATACCTTTACAATCGGTGCAATAATTGGTCCTTAAACTCCGCTAACGAGCGCATGTTTGCAGTTACCCATGAAGAAGTTAAAAGATGATTTTTAATCGGTAAAAACATATACACATTTAAAGAGTTGTTTACCTGTAGCAAGTTAAAAACGTTGAAAATTTGGTTCCGTTTCTTGTCATTTAAAAGGTTTAACTTGAATAATAGTCGTACAAACCGTTTCAAGTTGTTTTGTTTAGCAGCACGTGGCGTTTTTATGCCAAAATGATTCGGATATTCTATATGATGTGTATGTCAGGTACTGAAATGCATGTATTTACACCCAGAGGAGGGGCGGCTGATTGTTTTGCATACAGAGGTCACGTTTGCTCTGAAAATGCCCCGTATAAAGAGGAAGCTCTGATACTCCTGCATATGTACAAGTGTTGATTTGACCATCTCAAGAACACTTGGTGATAAAAGAGCAGCCCTAACCAGCAGGGCGCTCCTTAACCCGTCCAGTTCACCAATCCATTCACTGCTCCAGTTCCACCCTGACCCATATCTCAGCCCAGCTAGTAACAACCGTCGCGCCAGCCCCCGTCCCGCAGCGCGCTCAGCGTCGACAGACTCTTTGGTGGCGTTAGCAAACTACAATAATGGAAGAAGAGAGACATACCAGACGTTACGTTAATAATAAAAGCGAATTATACATTAATGTGTTTGCAAGATGTTTTTATCCAAGCGACAAATTGAATAAAAAATAATGTTAATGCAAACTGGACGTTTTGAATGTTCCTAGAACCTTCAATGTGACAATTTTAACGTTTTTGTTACTAATGGAAATGTTAGGGAAACGTAAAACCTAAAATTGCTAGCTGGGTATGAGCATTCTCACCTGCGTGCAGGTGTTGCAAGTTTGCTTCGAGGGGTGGAGCTGGTTGCTATGAAAGATGCAGGTCGTGGCAGGCCGCTGCGGGCTGGAATCTGAGAGCTGCTCGCTTTACCGGCCTGCGGTATCCCGCTGGTGGACAGAGACTGTAAGCTGGTTGATGATGTCATAGGTGAAGGACCCTTGATGGTGGGACTGACGTAAGCAGTGGCCTTCAGAGGCTGACGTGACGAGAAGTTCCCCACACTCTGAACGCGATTCTGCAGCTGCCCAGGTGAGGGAACTTCACACAGAACCACAAAGACACGTTTAATTTTGGAATTGTCAGTTTGGCTTCATTTCACTTCAACATGCATAAAGAAAAGCATGTAAAGTGACCTGCAGTTTTATGTTTCAAACAGAGATGTCGGCAGAGGGGCAAAAGTTACAGATTGCAGCTTTAATTTAACCTGTTGCCCATTTTAATATTAACTGGCATTGTAGAGGTGCAATACGTACTGCATGACTGTAGTCGTCCCAGCGCGCTAGATGAATCGAAGCTTTGACTGTTCCGCAGGGATGGAGAAGCAGCGATTTGATTGGCTGGGATTGGCACACTGGTCATGCTCGGTGTTCTCAGCAGGTTGGGCATACTCCTCCTCAGCTTATCTGAAAAAAAAAACCCACTTCCTGTTAGCTCAGCCAATCACTGTTAAGCAGATGAAACGGTCACGCAGAAGTAATTTCGAAACATCCACCAAATATGTTCGGCATCAGATTAGAGCAGAAATGACATCTACTTTTATTTATCAGGATTTAAATATCATTACCATCAGCAGCAGTTTGTGGTTTTTATTAAGACGGCTTATAGACTTTTCTCTCGCTACATTCTAGATCAACAGCTGTTCAGATCTGAAGTTCCTGTAAGTCCAGCGTCTTACACTGATAAACATCCATGACTCAGTTATAGATTACATCACTGACAGACAGCAGGAGAAACTGAAGCACAACCAAAATATCACACTGAAATGGCGCGTTACATTCCAGAACCAAGTCAAGGCTGAACCGTGATTGGTCCGTTCTTGTTGATGATTTCAATGAGATGAATGAACCAACGAGTCAAACTTAAACTGACCCGAGACCTCAGAAGTCTGTTTATAATTAAAGCTAATGTTGTTAGTCAATAGAAATCTGACACTCACCCGAGGAGTTCCTGAGGGTCGGCTGCTCACTAGACGACACGCACGTGTTTGTGGTCACTTGAGGCTGGAAGGGTGAGATGGAGGGGTACTGTGGTGCGGTGGGTGAGGAGGTGTTGCTGGTCCAGTCTCTGATGCTGCTGAAGGTGTGTGAGTGTGTCAGGCCACGCTGAAAAGGTCCGACCCGGCTCAGACGTGGCGGCGGAGGGGGCAACTGACCGTAGTCTTCATCATCCTCCTCGTCCTCATCCGGGTGCAACTCACCTCGCTGGCCAAACTGGAAGGAGAAGCTGGAACTGCGTCGGTCATTACCAGACGAGGAAGAGGTTGTAGCGAAGTCTTGACGTAAACCTGAGGAGGACAACCGTCATTGAACAAACGCAGGTCATATTTATCCCAAAACCCACAATAACAAATAAGAAATGATGAAGAATTTAGAAATGATCCGTTTGTGTATGCTGTGTATTCTTCTGTACATTTTAAGGTATTTACAAGACACTGAACCTCACCAGACTCTGGTGAGTTATGTAACGCTGTAACTTCACTTACTCTCTTCCTGCAAACGCGCCATCACCTCAACATCGGTGAGGTCCTGTAGTTTATAACCCAGAATAACATAGTCTTCATCCAGCTCAGACATGCTCAGGTCACCGTCTGCAGACATCTGACTGACCGGCCTGCGTCTGAAACCACGACCTGTGAGGAACCATTACAAACAAACCTTCAGTGTTACTAATACACATGATAAACACAATTTCTGTTAACTGAAATCAAATGAAATATAGGCATAAATAATTTAAAACTAGAACTAGAAATAAGGCCCTAGCATCTTTTATGGCAATATAAAAATAAATAAATAATAAAATGACAAAAGCACATCATAAGATTAACATGAAAAAATTAACATGAAAACTAAAATACAAACATAAAACCTAATTAAAAATATTAATAAAACTAAAAACCAAACTAAAATAACTCTGCTGTGTGATTGGGTGTCGCCATGGAACCATGGTCACATGCTATCAGCAGCTCTTACTGCGATTGGCTGAGTGATGTGGGAACGTTCTCTCAGTTCTAAGAGAATGTTGCTGAGGATGGTACACAGGAATACATGAGGCTGGATAGACAGACAGATGGACAATGAATAAACACACACCAATGGTGCCACATGACACAAGCTGTTCATCCTTGGAACGTCGCGAGAAATTTGGCATCATTTACTCGTATGTTGTTTGGACTCGTACGGCCTTTACTTCTGTTTTACCTGCTCTCTCACTGGAGGTGCTGCTGGAATTGAGTGTACTGGGTTTTGGAGAGGGAGAGGAGGTGCAGAGAGGGGAAACTCCAACCACACGAGCACGGGGAAAAGCAGGAGAGCAGGGAGAGGAGAAACCAGACCTCCATCGATTCACTGAAGGAGAGAGCGAGGTTATCAGCTGTATTGACAGATCCTCAATACATGTTTCTCAGCGTTACGTGTTTGATTTTAAATAGTTTTCTGGCAAATATTTACTTGTCCAGCAAGAGTGTCGTCTACCAAACCTACATTAGAGAGTTCCACTTAAAGTTCTAGCTCGCAATAAACACACTTGAGCTCTCAAATAGTGAGCCTTGAGTTGACAAAAACAAACAAAAATTACACACACAAACACACACACACACAAAAACATGTTCAACTCATTATCTGTATTATAAATGATTCTCTGCTCTTTGCTTTCTGGATGTTCTGCTGGATGTTCTGTGTGTTGGGCATCTTGGTCATAGAGGAACTTATAGAGGAACTTGTGAGATTCTGTGTGTTACGTCAGAGGTTCAGAGGAACAACAGACATCAGGGACACAGAGGAGACGTTGTGTATCTGCTCGAGACACATCTGGTGCTTTAGCAGCTAAACACAGAGACACATTCATGACACGAGAGTGTGTGAGCTTGTTACTCAATACCGAGTGCTCATACTCAACAACGACACACACAAACACACACCACTAACATCAGCTGCCTCTCTGACTCCTAAATATACCGATAAACAAATGAAATCAAACAGAAAACACAATCACAATTAGAATTGTACAGTACTAAGCAAACGTTAGACGCTTTACCAAAAAAATCATGATTTAAAATATGTATTTATATCTTTTGGTTTAGTCAATATTGATTTCCCAACATTTTTTTTGCCATTACCTGTAATAATCAAGCGACAGTTTTGTGCGAACTTACAACAGACAGTGTGAGACATACAGAGATCTGATCTCACCATTATTAGAATCAGACTGAGATTACATGAACGGACATAAACAACTATGACGGCCTGTCACCATAAAAACTGAGGTAACATGTCCCACATGCTTAAAAACATGTTTTGTAAGCATCTAATATGCTAAAGACACAAAACTCTATATGCACCTGCACCGGTTTGTCAGTTAAATATATATATATTGTTACCCATCCCTGATAAAGGCACTTAGCATGAAGGGCCAATTCTTTTCACGTAAACACAGTTGCTATAGTTACCGCTGCTCTACAGGCTGAATATAGCAGCAGGCTCACAGTAAATCAAACGGCATGAGCCACCCCCTCTCCACACCCCCCCCCCCAACTCGAGCCATCAGTATGAAGACAAACTGCACAGAAACCAAAGCTTGTGTCTATCCAGTTAGCGTCCGGTAAGGGTTCATGTTAGACACATTCAGAGCTCCTTGTGAAAGTGCCATGAGTTTTATTTAGCCGAGAGAATGAAGCTACTGTAACAAGCTTACGTGTAAATCCCTTTTAACGCATTACGGCCTATCCAGAGTGAGATATGTCTGCCACACCCACTTCTATTTACATATTAATGAGATGCCCATCCCCCCACAAAACACTCCAAAGCCATCACTGATCATTGACAGCTGTCAGTCAAAGAGGAGACCGCTAACAGGCAATGTTGGCTAACGTTTTCTAAATGTCGACAAAAATGTTCTTACAGTAATGTTAGTCGAACGTTTTTTATGTTACATAAGATATATCAAAAATCTGATTCTTAAGTAGTTAGTGGAAAATTCCTTTTGTTACCTAATAGAAACGTTAGGGAAACATTTCTACACCTGAGATATTACCTGAACAAGCTCTAATAGATGATGTAACGTGACCTGCAGAGTTTAGCTTTAATCTTAATCAAACACATTAGAAGCTAATCAAGGTCTTTAGGATGACCTGACAATAACTCCTCCGGTCAGAACAGCACTGCAGATGAACCAAAGATGTCAAACAAAGATGCTTCCATGACTTCAATATCACAAGTAGTGCAGAATACAAAGTGTGTTTTTCTTATGAGTGTAAACAAAGTAGCCTTTAGATAGCTGCTTTATCTACAGCACATAACTCAGTAATATGTGTGTTTGTGTGTGTGTTTATTTCTCAGCTAATTCTGATGGCACCTCTGGACTCTGAAGATTTGGCATTCATCAGCGTCGCCAATACAATCTTCATTTAACATAGACTTCAAGGTAAGCGCGAAAGCCTCTCTCAGCTCACCGGACTCGAGTCTTTGGTTGAGCGTGTGCCGGGTGAGATCCACATCTGTTCGCTGCTGATCCAGAACATGTCGACACCACTGTAACGCACTCAGACCCCCACCAGACCACTGAGACCTGGCAGACACATAAAGCCTGAGGAGAGAAAGAGAGAGAGACATCAACACAGAGTTGATAGGATGCTTTCAGAAGTCTCTATCTTACATGCGATCCCGTGGCACTTAATCAGCTCCACAATTACCCAGCTTCCCCGTTTAGCGCCTCCTAATTCTGCCCCAAAGCAAAATGTGCCAGATTAAAAATATTCCAAAGATAAAAGTGGAACTCTTACGTAAAGATTTAAGTATGTGTATGTCGCGCCTGTACACAATATAACCCTCCAATATATCTGATACAGGAACACACGCACATCTAGATACAAAATTCCTGAAGTTCAGGAATTCATGTTGGAACTTCAGAAGGAGAAAAACTTGCATCGTCCTTCAGGGTGAAAAAGAGGTTTTCCGTTGATGGACCAACAACCTCTGAGGTAAAGTTTACATTCACCCATAACAAACATACATCTGAAAACATCTGAAAGCACCCAAATGTTCCTCAGACATCAGATCACAGCTGGTGTTTGTGTGTGTGTACGGGTTTAGCTATATTTGTGAGGTCCAATCAAGCAACATGCACTGACATTTTACTGGTCCTCGCTAGATAAAAAGATTGATCTGAAAAAAATGATCTCATAAATCGATCAAATCATGTTTTTTTATATAATTATATTCTTCATAAAAATAAATGGAAGCTTATAGAATGACCTTACTTATATAGTGAAATGAATGTGTGTGTTGGTCCGTAGACCGTAGTGTGTGTGTGTGTGTGTGTGTGTTAGCCTGAGATGGCTCTCATGAGTGAACTCAGCTCTGAATCTGAATCTGGTTCAGCTGGCATCTTCACAGCCTCTTTCAGTTGACTAACTAGGGCACTGTGTATGTGTCCTGACAACTGTTACATTTTGAATCCTTCAGACAGCATTTGTCAAGGAGAAGTGAACTAAACATCAGACAGCATCACTGGTATGTGCGCACTAATAAGGCAGAACACTATTTAGACAGCGTGAGATAATGCACAATCACTGACTGCAGCGCATCAACATTCATTTGCACCCAGACGCATGACTGACACATCAGATCAAATTTTTACCAGGTCTCATCAGACTCCTCGCTGATCGGGAACATGGTTTCCAGGTCCAGAATATCAAGCTGGTCCAGAAGCGTGCGGGGCTCACAGGAGCTGAATGCGTCTTCATCCTCCTCCTCTTCATCTTCTTCATCATCATTATCATTATGCGGCTGGAAATACGGGAACGGATCATCCTGGGGGAAATACTGGCACGCGAGGTTCGGCGCCGGACTCGGCATGCAGCAGGGGCTCGCGAGCAGACACACCGGCGCGGGCGGCGCGATGTTTGCGCGAGACCGCAGCTGCTCGTTCTGCCGCTCGAGTTTTCGCACGAGCTCCTGCAGCTTCTGGACCTCGAGCTCCGCGCGCACGTCTGGCATCAGCACCGCCGCCTCCATCCGCACCGACAAACGCTGACAATCACCTGCCGGCCTCCGCGAGCTCAGCGGTTATGTCGCGACGCGCGCTGCACTGCCGCTGCGCGAGAATCTCCGCCAATGAGCGGCGCGGCGCGCGAGACTGTCACCTCCCAATACACACACACACACACACCTATCTATCTGTCTGTCTGTCTATATGTGTGGCTATCTATCTATCTATCTATCTATCTATCTATCTATCTGTCTGTCAGTATGTCTGTCTGTCTGTCTATATGTATGTAGTCTGTTTATCTATCTATCTATCTATCTGTATGTATGTATGTCTGTCCATCTATCTGTCTGTCTGTCTATATGTATGTAGTCTGTTTATCTATCTATCTATCTATCTATCTATCTATCTATCTATCTATCTATCTGTCTGTCTGTCTGTCTGTCTGTCTATATGTATGTCTGTCTGTCTATCTGTCTGTCTGTCTATATGTATGTCTGTCTGTCTATTTGTCTGTCTGTCTCTAAAACAGATTTAAACATTCACCACTCAAGACCAGAAGCATTTTATTATATGGATACAACATGTAAACTGTACTTACAGAATTTTAAGGATTATTGCATTATTTGAAATTAGGAGGCTGCATTTAAATCACATTTGAATATATATGCTCATGACCGATCAAAGCTTTGCCCATTAATGATCATAAAAGCTTTCCTATCATTACCAGGTGTAATGCTGTAAACATCTCTCATAAATATCACCAAATATACTCATATCACTTCTCACTACATACATGTTCATCAATCATCTAACAAACCCTGTTGAATTATTGTCTTTGGCCCCTTTGATTCTCTGAGGCGTCTCGGTTTAGGTCTTCTCACATGTACCATTGACCTGAAAACAACAAAACGGTGTAAATATTGACAGATCGCTGTAAAATAGCAAGACTGTGGAATGCAAGATGATGAACAGCACGTTTACTTTTGACTTTACTGTAGCAGTTTGAGCAGTTCACTCGGTCTCTGTAAACCCAAATAGTTCTTCCTGCCTCCAGGTTCCCCAGATCTGTGTGACACATAGAACACTAACACACACACACACACACACACACCGGTTTGTCTCTCCGCTCTGTGTGAAGTCCGTCAGAAGAGGCGACGTAAACAAGGAACTTTTCCAAAGTTTTACCTTAAAGCAGGAGGTGTGACTGATAATCTTCAGGTCTTCTAAAATCATTCTTGGAGCTCCAGCGATGGGTTTACCGCACACCGAACAACAATCACGGCTACTAACAGCCCTGCAGAAGACACATCCTCATGACGCATGTAAATATACTGTCTATACCGTATTTTGACGCATGAATCAGTTGTTATTAATAAATGAATCTCTGACCTGGTAGAGGTGGTCTCTGAAAATGTTGTTTTTGTAGGTGAATACAGCGTTTGTGACACACTGGAAAA
>JAZGTI010017068.1:0-12401 GCA_036877585.1 Botia kubotai | reverse complement strand
AACACACATACAGTACTAATAAAACATATATCTTAAATGCACTGTATGTCGCCTTGCATAAAAGCTTCTGGTAAGTGCATGAGGGCAATGCAATGAAGGGGATGCAAAAGTTTTATTGAAGAGGTCCATATGCCTTAAAAGTGGTCCACTATATTCAATGTCTTCTGAAACTACTAATAATCTTCCCTTTAATGAGCTTTTAACTCAAGAATGAAATAGCATGAATTCTGTCACTTTTATGGTTCCTTATACATCTTTCTCGAAGCTTAAAAGCTTCAGTCCCAATTTACTATAATTGCACAGAAAAAGCAACCAGTACATCATTTAAAATTTTCTCTTTTGTGTTAAATAGAAGCAATAAAGTCATGCAAGTTTGGACAAATCAGAGAGGGCGCACAGATCAAGACAGAATTATCATTTTTGGGTGAACTAATCTTTTAATATGTAACTCCTCTCATTTGGCGTCTCACTCAGCTGGTGATTTGAAGGGTCTCAGAGCATAGCGCAATACACTGATTAGCTCCTGGTTCTGTTCCACAGTCAAGGCACTTTATGACACACTCCTCACACATATTCTCACTCACACGCTCATCAGTCATCATGCGCTAGCTGTGAATGAGCTCTCTGGATGATTAATGCAAATTCTGCATTGATCTCAACTCTGAGCTCAGCTGCAGGAGTGCCAGTGCCCTTTACCCACAGAACTGCTTGCCCTGCCTCTGTGACTCCATACAGAACCAAAGGTCTCTCCTATTAGTTTTTGTACTCACAAGAGAAACACCACAGTGGCTAGAAATACACACATAAAATTAATGTGATTAACGGACATGTAAAGCAATGTTAAAAAATAGAAATTTCTTGTTTTTTCAATAGACGGACGCTCAGGCAGATAGATAAGGGCAGATGGATTGCTACGCATTAGGAAATTTACGCTGAGATAATGCAAGTAAGCCTTGTGATTTTTATTCCATACAGGTTGCCATGACAACCGCCATCCCATCGTTGTGATGGATTGATCCATGATGGACAAGCTGTGACCCCTCAGGGCATGACATAATCAGCGCAAGATGGAGGAGGAATAGAGCGGAGGAGAAGAGCATGTTGATAACATGTCATCTGGTCCAAAGGTTCTAAAGATGACCTATTCACAAGAGCCAATCAGAATCTTTCCATGTCCAGATTTTGAACAAATGAAAGAGAAAATAACAGAGAGGAAATGGGTCTACACAATGGTCTACTTCATAGAGATAACCAAACATTTTTCTGCACAGGTTTGATCTGTCTTTGAGCTACAAGTCACCAGCGGATGGTAAAGCTGTCGTTGCTCTCGTTTTAGATACTAAAGCAAGAAGATACGCAGCAGACTGTGATCCTCAGAAACAGCCAGTGTGGACCAATCAGGACATTCTAAGCCTTTTTTCCTTCATATTAGATTTCTGTTGAAAAAATTAAAAAGAGCAAAAACATTAACTGCAGTGCCCAAAGGTCATCTGCTAGTAAACCAAGGACAAAGTGATTGGACGAATAATCTCATAGAGAGAATAGGTGATTGGTACAGGCCTGTAAACCCATAATCCCTTGGGAAAGTACCCCAGTTGCTTCACCTATGAACTACGGTTAGGCCTGGCAGACTGTCTGCTGAGGTAGCAGGGACACACGCAGGTTTAAATTCACATCACATGGACCAGCACATCATTCCATCCCAGTTTATTTCTTTAAGATTGCTTCACCCCCTCCAGTGAGAACAGTGTGGGCCTCTTCTGAGACTTGTGCGTTGAATTTATGGTGAGGTGATTTTCAGTATAAGGTCCTGGGTGATTGTAGTAATCATCCTTTTAACCTAGAATGCACTGCATGGTAAGTAGACTTCTCAATGACTTCAGTAAATATTGTCATGGAGGTACCAGCCCATACTAGAGTTGAACACAGGGGGGCAGTCAGATGCTAACTGTGTCATCTAAGCTCACAGCTAGGAACATGTTTTTAGGTGTTTCTACTCAGTAACCATAAAAGCAAAATATGTTGAAAGCACTTAGCCCTCAAGTTCTCAAATCTGCCATTTTAGGGGGCATGAAAAGGAACAGAACCCAACATGACTCATGACTCATGACTCGGTCAAAAAAAATCAATGATGTGGGCAAATGACTGTAAATTGAAAAAAAAACTACAGATACTCAGACTTATCTCTCCTCAGGTACAGTGTATGTCGCACAATGGTCAGTGTGTGTGGTTGTGTGTGTTTACTTGCCTTAATGTGGACAAAACCCTGTGTCAACTTATGCCTTATGTTATGTAAGAAATATAAAATAGTTATGCAATAGCAGAAATATAAGTGTAAACACAGAAGAATACCTTTTCATTAAGCTGTGAAAACACATTGACTCAAAACTTTCTAAAAATGCTGACTAGGACAATAATTGAGACTTAAGGGGTAATACCGCCACCCAATTCATTAGTATACACAAATCATGTGTGTATAATTAACTCACATAATTATAATAATCCACATCTGCATACTCATACAATATGAGTTGTGCGATAAAAGTACAAAATAACACATCAACATAAAATCATTTTAATATACAGTAGCAACAAACACAATAGTGCTACAGTACACTTAACAAATGCAATATGAACAGAGCAGCTGTATTAACTGCCTAAATGTTCAAGATTTTGTTTTGTATTGGTCATGACACGTGTCCTGAAACAGATATGAAAATACTGACATACTGGGGCTTGCAGCCTTCAATTTTTCGATGTAAAGTCTTAAGACCCCAAATATGGTCAAATGTGATGGGCCAGAGTAATTCAGACTCTTGCCTTGCTTCCTGCTGAGTTTTACAAGAATTTCCCCAATTACTGAAGAATTTGATAATATTATCAACTGTTTAAATGTTTGTGTTCACTATATTCCCAGCTAAATATCACAGCTTCTTAGTTTAAACAGACATAAAATTCATTAAAATAGTTAATCCTTCTTTTCCAGGTCCGCTGTATGTGGATTAATTCTTTAATACATGTGGTAACCTATAGTGATGTGATCTTAATGATCTGAAATAGATAAATTGGTTTTCCATTGATAAATCAGAATGGCTTTAGACTGCCACACTTTTTAATTTAAACCCTTTCTAAGGGATACGATCCACAAACTCCTGAAGTCTAGTATTGAAAACATGAATCATTGTGTTCTAAAAGTGGCCTGAGATTCTTTCATTTTGCTTTTGTTAAACGTTCTGTCTTGGCAGAGATATCTCGCAGCTTAATCTGACTGCCTGGATCCCAATCCTGATTGTCTGAGCTGACAAGCAATTTAATTCTGTCTAAAATAGCAAATAAGAAAATGCTTTACTCTCGCACCAAATTTCATCTTATCTTGACTTGTAATTGGAGTCTACAAAACTATTTATCTGCTATGTGCTTTAGAGAAGGCACAGAAGCTTTGCTATCCTTTGCAATCCATCAATCCTACAGTTGATGAAGAGAGGAATAGAGTTTGTCATGGGCTCTTATGTTTTTCTTATGTCCTTCATATAAAGACTCGTATATACACATTCCCAGACAGTCTTGTTTTGCTCTACTGAAACCAATAGTTAAAATATAAAAAGTGCCCTTTACGATTTACTTCACTAAACAGTCACCTTAAGCTCCTGTTTATATTTAGAAGTAGATAGTGCCACAATTATTTACATGTGAAAATAATTGATCAACTGATAATTGATGTATATATATAAATAAACTAAGGTATATTGGGCAGATTGGACTGTGAGTATTAGGATAGAATTGTTATCTTTCAAAGCAGTGGGTAAGAGAGCGACTGACGGCCCAAATTTTGAAATCCAGCTACAAGATCAGGAGCCCCTCAAAACAAGTCAGTGGAATCTGTGACCTCTCTAAAACAAACCTTGAACATTCTTGCAGTGTGTAGCAGTGGTGAGCTGTGTCTTCTTTAACCGGCTAGACTGAGCGTTAGACTCTCAGCATAAATAGTTTACGTACAGTTACATACATATTCCCGACATTTTCTTATGCAAACTCTGTGTTACACTTTAAATGACAAGGTCATTTATACATTAATGTTAATATTAATTAGCCAGTCCCTAAACACATTCTCTCAAATGCTTTGAGTGGGCGGAGCATCCACAGCTTATATGGACTGCAAAGTGAATCAGTCTCCTCAACTTTACAACCTAACACTGTAACATTTACATGGCCTACATTGTTAGCTAAACCAACCATTGTCATTGATCCTTGGAGATTAGCCCACCAAAAAGAAGCAACACATATTTAACATAGAGAATTGGATTACCAAAATACTACTGTACTTACAGTAAAATACAGTACCTGATAACAACTAATCCAATAGTGTGCATAGCATATCAACGGGGCAAATTAAAATACGGTGCCTTGGGGTAAACATACACATCCCTGTGTCTGGGTCAGTTCGGGGCAATACAATTATTAAAAACAGGACATTGTGGACAGGCTCAACACTTTAATATACTTGATCACTGTGACAGAACTAACTCTAAAACTATGACATCAGTGCCTATAAATAAAGACAGAGGAAACAGGTGGGTGTGATCTCAATTAAGTTAATGTTAACTATCTTTACAAGTTTCCCAGAGATAACTGATCAGTTTACCACAGACATAAGTATAGTCACACTGTTTCTGTGTCCTATAGCTCAACATGTGCACTGGTGATGCCAAGGTCATGGGTTCAATTCCCAGGAAATTAATGGACTGGTAAAATATATCCCCCAAATGCACTGAAGTTGTTTTGGATAAAACTGTTAGTTGTATTTTACTGTAATTTGTTACTTCAGTGGAACACAGAGGTGTGGCAACCTTCCCTTAATACGGTAACAGAACAGCTAATATCATCAGAATGCTAATCACCAATGACAGGCATGACTGCTTGTATTCATATCAGCGTTTTCATGAATATAGCCACTCAAAGTGTACCATCACTTGTTATTAATAGGATCATAAAATACAGCTGAGTTGGACACTTTTGCTTTCTGTAGTTATTGAAATGTGCGTGTTGCTTGCAATACATCTTATCACTCAGAAAATGAGTGTGACACTGTATTATTTTTAAATCATCATATACAGCACTCGGTCATGTCATGCATGCAGGAGTCCAAATGCAGCACACCTCATCATTTTTTACCATTATCAAGATACACGGTGGGCTGAAGAGGCGATGATGCTGAATTGCTCTGCACACGATAGTTACTGCTAGAGAGTTAGGGTGCCCTTAAGGTCTTACGAATAAATGTGAACTAGCGCTGCACTTTAATTAATAATGATCACAAGCTAATCTGTTACCTAAAACTTGATCTCAAACAGTACATCTGTTATTGTAAAACATTATTTAACATTTAAGCAGATACACTATAATACAAGAATGCAGTGCATTCTGGGGAATTAAAACTAAATATTGTACACTAAAATAAAAAATAGTGTACACTTGCACACTAAAACAAATTCCCTAAAAGTCTGCATTCTGATTGACATTGCCTATAATTATAGTTTAAACTGCAATGATTACAACGATTATTTTTTACAACACTGTCACTCCCTTCATGGTGCAACAGGCCCCGAGATGAATTGCTATAATGGTTTAGCTGAACGCACAAACCTTTAGCGTTCCTGGATCAGCCAGCTCCAGCGCCTGCCTGTTCAGTCCGTTCGCGATGTCTTGACATCGCTGACACAGGTTTTCTCGCCCATGCTTGTTCTCGGAATGACTTAACTCCGTTACGGACGCTGAGCCGGCACCCTCCGGGTTTGGCCGGCTGCCGCATTGCACTTCCGCTCCCGAGTGAAGCCTTTTCCTAGGAATAAGTGCTGGACTCTGCGCTGATTCAATGCTCGCTGATATCTCAACGACCTTATGTGAGAAAAGAGCAAAACAAGATATAAACATTCAAGCCGAGAGTTAAATGTAAAGTATTTTCTGAAAATGTATGCACACAACACAAAACTTTGCTTTAGGATCCTCAGACTGGTTCTCACGAAAAGCAGCATTAAAACAACATTAAATCAGCATTTGCTTAAACTCATCAAATGATCAAACAGTTTATTTAGTTTGTGTTGTTTTTCCGTCTTGTCATTTCATTTCTCACCGTGAACCTTCTGAAATCTGGTCCGCGTGGTCCACCTTGTACCCGGTAATTAGAGCGCATGTTTGCTGCTTTAAATGTCCCCGCGTAACCGCGCAAAACAGCGTCTGATTTGGGTCGACTCACTGCAAGATTCTTGAATTATACTTTTAAATTCCTGCATTTCCATAACTCCGTGTAACCTTTGCAGGTTTAGTTTTCCCAGTTTGGAAATATTTAAGGCATTGTTGAAAAGTCGATAGATGGTCATGACAGAAAAGTCTTGCAAGTTTTTGCGCTTCTCAGTCCCACGTTGGCACACATGAATGGAAGTTAAGTCTAAAACTTTGTCTGATATTCGGATTGAGTCAGTAATGGGCGGAGTTCAAACAGCTCACCCATTAATTCCAGTGAAACTCAGATTAAACATGCGTCATGTTCACTTGTACTGTCCAAGTGAAGCAAAGTTTTTGATGGTAAGGATTATGAAATAATTAGTTACAATATGATGGTGTAGAGTATATGGGTTATACATATATTGTATTTGTAGCCTAAGGATTTATACCTTTTGCATTTAAATAAATCTAATTTCCATACCTTTCCATATTTTTGTTAATTAAATTCAAGCAAAACATTCTACACAATATGCTATAGAATTCTTGTCTACACACAAAATATCAAAATGCATAATATGTACAGTAGGTGGGCGAAAGTATTTGTATGTGTGCGTGTGCGTGTGTGTGTGTGTGTGTGTGAGAGAGAGAGAGAGAGAGACCTCACATCATTACCGCACATCATCCCATTCTGTACAATTTCAATGCAACACTCGTTGTTTTCCATTACTCTAGCGTCACCATGCGGTCATAATCCGCCATTCAATGATTTTGTTGTATTTATTTTTTTATACACATTTGAGCACTTTAAATGATAAACCTGTCTAGAAATATTAAGACATTTATTCATATTGTAAGTGCATTTGCGTTTAGCTTAGCGTTTAGACTAAGTTCACAGCTGTACGACGCGTCTGTACGTTGTTAAACGGTTTAGATGTGTAGTTGGTTAGACGTAAACAAAAAACGAAACACTGGTTTGCGTGATTTTACTGTTTCCTTTAACCGGACACAGCAGACACCCGGACATGTTGGGTCTTTTCAAAGGAGCTGTTCTTGGTGCTGAAATAAATCGTTTAATTCGTGTTCTTTTCCTCCTAACAGGTTTTCTTAACTTGTTTTGCTTAAACGCCGTATATCTTAAGTTAACTGCATCGCAAATAACATGAAAGTATTACCTTTTGTTTTCGCTTCCGATAATGACTTGTCAATCCGAATATTATATCAGTATCCAAAAGGAAAGTGTCGCGTTCCACAGGTGTTGCCTTCTGCTGTTTGTTTCCTGAGTCTTGTGGTGTATCATGTAAAGCCATGTGATTTCTTTTCTTTTTCATGCCGTCCTCTCATCTGGATGTTAAAAGTTATAATTACCCAACCACGCTGCTTCATGAAGCCATGTTGCAGTCATGAGATCCAGAGTAAAACCAAATGAAGCCGTTACTCAACCACTTGTTTGGTTTTAAAAGACAATATTATCAGGAGCTCAAGTGTAGCATTACATCAAACTATCCCCATCATGTTTACGCGCTCACCCCAGTAGTACCAGCGTACCTGGATGAAATGATGCTAAGCGTAAACCATGTGGATCAATTCAAAGGCTGTGCTGGTGTCCACGCCCCCTATGTCTCTCTCTCTCTCTCTCTCTCTCTCTCTCTCTCTATCCATATCTATATCTGCCTCAGTAACCGATCTGACTGAACTACTGACTAACTGAACTGTTAATTGTAATACGTGCGTCCAATTAAAATGGTTTCCACTTAATAATGTTGACTTGTAGAACAATGCGATTACTTATCTCGAATGTAATGATGGACTATATTTTTGGAAAAATATAATTTTATAATTATAAGATGGCAACGTTTAGAAAAAACTGAATTTCTACAGAATTATTAAGTAGGTCTCAAAGCAATTGAAAATTGAAAAAACTGAAAATCAGTAGATGTGTCTAATTTGGTTGACCATTCTGTTGGTTACACATGTTACATGGGTCTGACCGGGCTCTAATCTTTATTATCCATTTTGAAGTGATTTGTGACATGTCCAGTGGTCCCTGGAGTCACACTAGACCCGACCTGAATCCTGAAGACCGAGTCCTGAGGGAACTCCTCAGCTGTTTTCAGCCCGATGTAATCTGCCCAAATTCCCATAAGGGAAGGATGAACATCATTCACTCACGAATATCACTTTTTACCTGCCCTGCTGATATGCTGTCAGCTTATGACTCTTTATGAGTCTTTCTGGCTGCTCCACGAGCTTCAGGGCTTTTCTTAGCATGTAAGGCTGAGAAAAGATTAGGCTGTTCGGTAGTTATGGTCTTATAAGTGTATCTCACCTAGAAAAATATTTTATTATTTCACTTTATTAATATTATTTTTCCCCTCTATTTTCAATCCCAGAACATTTATGAACTGGTCTGTGAACTGGTGAATTCCCAACTATTTTCCCAATTATTTTCCTCTAAAATGGAAAAGGATTCATTTTTCTCCCATGTAGAAACATTTAGTTCTTCCAAACAGTTTTGTTAAAAAATACTGAATATCCAAAGTCATTTAAACGACCCATCAAAATTTGACAAACTTTGCACAAACATTTCAAAAACGTTGTATAACATCAATAAGGCGTAACTTTCACACCAAATCATAACATAACTAACATAGCTATCTATAACATAAGAAAAGAGAAAAGCAGTACAGTTGGCTATTTTCAAAATTTATTATTGTCAAATAAAATGCATTAATACATGTAAAATCAAGTGATCAGGCAGTTGTATTTTGCAAGATTAAAAAACGGAAATGTAGAGGAGAAACCAGGAGAGAGAGAGAAAGAGAGAGCGAGAGAGATAGAAAATAAAGCAACAACTAAACAACAACTGTACAATGAATTCAACAAACCTGATTTTAACAAAGCAACAAACCTGTTGACAATTTCCTCAGTCTGATCAAGTGGTCCTGAACATTTCACAATTGTGATAGGAACTGTTGAACTGTTGAGAACCACTCGACCAAAGAAGAAGTCACAGGTTACTGACGAGAAGAAATCCGATGACAGGTGAATGCCATATCCCCGCCAAACACAGCCTCGATAAAGCATACAGTTTGAAAGCCTGGATGAAACGAGATCACACACAAGCTAATGCATGCAATGCTGTACTAGCTAATAAATGGTGTTTATATAGAGCGCAAATGGATGCCGTCTCCCACAGGTTGGTGTGGAATGATGATCCTGCCGGTTGGACTTGTCAGAGAGGTTCTTAACATGCGTGGGCACTTTACATGAACATTAGTTCACCCTGAACCTGCTAGGCAGGTTATGAGAGCATGAACACACCTTTTCTTATGAGAAACCCCCACTTGGATTCACAGTTTAATTAAACTTAATACTAACTCCAGTGTGTCAGAATTAACTAATTACTTATTAGTTGACATTTATAATATAAATTTAATCAGATGATTTAAGCAGAGATCTAAAACAATTATGAAAGCATTTTAAATAAGTGTACACTATTTCGACAAATATGCCATAACTTACTTAATGATGATGTACAATACAATCTGGCTCTTAACATTTATATGTTATCAACATTAATATAAAATGTTGTAGTCTTACATGCAGAGTTTACCAAAAATGGCATCTTAATCTGTGTTTTACATGGATAAAGTAGATTTTTATTATTACAAATTAAACAATAGGATACAGTAATGTGTTACATTTTGTAACATATTTAATATTATGTCTATATAATTTGCATAGCTTGTGTTTAGTAAATATAGAAAACCTCTTTTGTTGCCTCTATATAGAATAGGAGAGCAGAATGTTTATTCAGTTCAACCTCTTTAAAACTTAAAAATAATTTTATGTATTTTATTAAAGGATACAAAATTATAATATGTACAGAATTAAACCTTATATTAAAGCACAAAATAATGTGACACACATGCACAAGATCATATACGAAGAAAAAATAAATAAGACCACAACATGTTTTATTTAGACGTATATGTTAATAATAATAATAATAATAATTTAAAGAAGAAAAAGAAGAAGATGATGATGATAAAGATGAAGAAAGAGGGAAAAAATCAGAAGTTTAAGTCACATTATTCTTCTAATCGAATCACACCCGCTAAATACCATCTAAAGATGATGTCACTGTATATTTTAAAGTAATGCATTTTTCACTGGCCATTCAAAAAGAAGCATGAATGCCATTCTACAGGATATACTTGTAAAGATGCCACCCACTGACTGGAACAGTCTAATCAGAAGCTTTTGTCTACACGGCAGACCTGTTCTTTGAGGTCACAGTGAAACTATGCTAACTGCTAGCATTCCTCTGCTGTTAGATGTGATGAATTATGATGCGTAATCTAGTTTCTGCACACAACCATAGACATGACAAATATCCTACAAACTGTACAGAATGATATTTAATCCATATACAGTAAAGTATTTGGAAAATGTTGTTGTGATAATGTAACATTTCAAATAATATGTCGTTTATAATTTACTCTTTTACAAGCAGAAATACTCTATAAATAAACAAAAGTCTGTTTGTGGATGTTGTAAATATAAACCATACGCACTTAAAATTAACACACAAAATGAAACCAAATCTTCAAAAAGTTTTAAACTTTTAAAAAAAAAATTGTGAATTTTTGCATGCGTGTGTGCGAGTGTGAATGAAACACACAATGTTGTCCATGGTTAGGTAAACTTGCTTGTGCGGTAAAGCTAGTTATGATGCTAGCAACAGATCACATTTCTTGTTTTTGAGGTACATGGGAAAAGGGTATTTTTGGGCCAGTCAGTATTTACCTACTATGGTTTGTATGGCCCTTTAATTTTCTATAAGGTAAACTCACACATAATCAATACATTGAAGCTCTCTCACAAACCCACAATCAGATTGTACTGGTAGATCCAGGCTTACCTGCAATTCAAATGAGCAAATAAAGTGGATGCTCAGACTGGGAAATAAGACTGCCAAGGCCCCATGTGTCTACTTCGCTGGCTAAAGTGGCATTTAACTCTTAAGAGAAATCACAACAATTTAAATACTGTGCCATAAAGATTACACAATGTTACACAATCTATCATGACACAATCCATTATTCTAAAAAAATCCTATAAATTATTTTACAATGAACAACGTAAAAGAATAGTATACAATTTTCATTTATGACTTCCATTCTCATTACAGAAAAGCTTGATACTTAGGGATTTTTCCAGAAACATTTTAGTTATACTGATTGAAAGTTTCTTTTTTGATAGCAATCACTAAGTAAAGTGGTCTAATTTATTTATATAAAAATGTATCTTCTGTGGAAGGCACAGGAACATAATATGATCATCCAGTCATTGCATTCAGACCAAATGCAATAATAGGATGCCTGTCAAACTATGCATGTGTTCGTGTGTTGGGTGGAATCTGATGCTTTCAAAGCTAAGTTGCTATTGCTAGCATCTCTAAAATTGCCTACCCTGCATTTAAGTATCATACATACTTTTGATAGCTAAGTTTGTTATCTTGTATGATAAGAAATCTTAAACTGTAAACATGATTGTTAGACATGTGAGATTTCTCAGCTGTCACACTGACAGAACCTTCTGAAGAACTTCTGTTCTAGACAAAAGAATCTCAAAAATCCTATTTATGTGAACTTTAAGATACATTAAAAGTGCCTTAAAGCATCAAAGAGGAACTGCAGAGGGGTACACTGGTGCGGCAGGTGAGGAACCCCTTGAGATTTATTTCATTTTTGACAGTATTCAGCATACAGCAAATGGACAAGAACAGAATTTAAACTGAAATAAGCATTGTTTATTGCTCAACACATGTATTCTTTTCATGGGCTGCTAAACAATGATTAAACAGCTGGAAATAGCAAACTGGTTAAAACAGATCACAAATAACATGCTGTATCTATGAAGTCATCATTAGGCTATTGGGAGAAATGGGAGGAAGTGGAATGCTGTTTGTACAGAACTGAACAATAGCTTCTCAACATTCTTTCTCTGTAAGTCTCTGTGACATTTTTAGCCTCTGTGACAGGTCCGTAGCAAACCAGTTTCATATTTTGTGTATAAACTTAAGGTCCAGTTTTATGATTACATAACACCGCTCATAGAACAAGCTGTACATATAATTGCTGTGTGTTTCTTTCAGTTTCAGTTGTTTTATTTTA
>JAZGTI010017067.1:0-12403 GCA_036877585.1 Botia kubotai | reverse complement strand
AGCTACGCTAAGTTGTTTTCTCTGTCTTCCTCCCTGACCTCGGGATACTCATCCCGAGGTAACTAGAGTTTATGTCAGCGCCAGGAGAATCATCATGTGCCATCCTCCCGTTCATAACCATTCCAGATGATGAAGCTGAAAAACGGAGGCCATCCGATGTCCCTATCGCACACCACACAATACCACAATAACATTAAGGATAATATTAAATGCATCACTTTCTGTTAGTTACTTTCTTTTATATTTCTTTGCTAGTTGTGCAAGCACTGGCGAGCTTGTAGAGATGCAGCAGTATTGCCAGAGGAGAACTGGTTCTCCTGGCTGGGCCTGGTTTCTCTCGAGGTTTTGTCTCCGTTTGGAGTTTTTTTTCCTCGCCACCGTTGGCTGCAGCTCCCCTGCCCTTGTACTGCCCGTCAGGAGGCTGTTGTAATCAACTTAACATACATACTCGGCTTAACATACCTAATATATCATACATGTAAAGCTGCTTTGTAACAATGACATTTTGTAAAAAGCGCTATATAAATAAAGTTGACTTGACTTGATACATTTCTTCCAGGCCCAACAAGACTCATAAATTTACCAAACTAACAGAATGCATAGTCGATATCAAAACTTGGATGACTAGCAACTTCTTGCTATTAAATTCAGATAAAACAGAAATTTTACTTATTGGACGAAAACCCTCCACACAGAACAACAAAGAACACTGCCTTACTCTGGATGGATGCTTTATAAAGCCTGCTTCATTAGCCAAGAATCTGGGTGTCATTTTTGATAACAATTTGTCCTTTGAAAGCCATATTTCCATATAAAGCCATTGAGTTTTTTCATCTTAAAAATATTTCAAAACTATGACACATGCTCTCAAAGCTAGACACTGAAAATTAATTAATGCATTCATGACATCAAGACTTGATTATTGTAATGCCCTACTTGGTGGCTGCCCTGCAAGATTAATCCAAAAACTCCAGATGGTTCAGAATGCAGCAACCAGAGTTCTCGTGAGAACTAACAAGTATGACCATATAAGCCCAGTTTTGTCAACTATACACTGGCTGCCTATCAAGCATCGTATAAATTTTAAAATCTTGCTGATTACCTACAATGCCCTGAATGGTTTAGTTCCTCAATACTTAAGTGAGCTCCTCTCCTATTACAGTCCTTCGCGTTAACTGCGATCTGAAAATACTGGGCAACTGTTAGTACCCAGAATTTCAAAAACAAGTGCTGGTCGTAGATCCTTCTCGTATTTGGCACCCAAATTTTGGAATAGTCTTCCCAGTGTTGTCTGGGACGCACACAAATGATGTCAGTTTAAATCTAGATTAAAGACCCACCTCTTTAATGTAGCCTACACTATGGATTTATCACTCAAATCCTTTAAAGGATTATTAGGCTGCATTAATTAGGTTAACTGGAACCGGGAACACTTCCCACAAGAACAGATGTACTGACTCCACACTAAATCTGTCTGTCTTTCATTCCCCAAAGTCCTGTAGCCAGCTGGATCCAAACTCTGAGACCAGATAATGGGGGACTGGATGAAATGACCCCTGAGACAGATCATCAGGATTTGATGAACTTCTTTAGTAAACCTACTGTTATATACATGCCAACTTTTAGCTCAGTTAGTTTCTATATTTTGTTCCCTGCTTAGTCACAGCAGTGTGATGTTATGGCTGCAATTAGTAACATTATGCATCACCGTTTTTGTTGGCACGATTTCTCAGTGCCTGACATATTATTAAATATATTTGGAACCATCAGTTTTTCATCAGTAAATAACTATTAATCATTATAATCAACTTAGGACAGTTAAAAATTGCAGCTTTAACGTGCCAGAGGAGAACTGGCCCTTCTGGTCGAGCCTGGCTTCTCCCAAGGTATTTTTCTCTATTTATACATCATTGGAGTTTTGGATCCTTGCCACTGTCGCCCTATTGGCTTGCTTGCTGGGAGACTGCTGATGTCTAACTTAGCTTAGGGTTTTGTAAATTGTAAACGTCTAATATTTTTATTGTAAATGTTTTATGTATGTATGTATTTATTCTACTTTTGCATGTTGTGTGTAGTTCATGGTACTATTGCAAATCCCTTATACCCCTTTCCCATTAGATGTTATCCTAAGCTAGAACACATATCTTGCTTAATAATTTTGTTGTTTTATCGGTTCAGTCAACCCTTTATTCATAAAAATACTATAAACCTAGTATACCTAATTAGCTTTATACGTCTCACACATATTATTTGCAATAATATCATTAATATGTAATTTGTTCTGTTTTATTATTATTTTTTGTTTTTTATGTAAAGCTGTAGCAATGTAACATTGTAAAAAGCGCTATATAAATAAAATTGAATTGAATAAAAGACCAATAAAAATTGGTGAGTGGAATTTGCATGCCAGTCTCTGCCCTGGATATCTGGCTATAAAAGTGGGCTGGTGTGCAACACTTAGATTTTGTCCTTTGGTGTTGCTAATGTTGTGGTCCTGACGCTTCAATTTTACTACCTCATCCTGTCCTCAGTTTAACTTCCCCAGGACACTTCAGCAGGTCAGCTACCTAGTCAAAACAGTGTTTTACCTTCATTGTTTCCACAGTGGTACAGCATCTTTTAAAACATGGCTTTCCATTCCTGTGGTACTGGACATGGCTGTTACATTGCTCGCCTAGATGGTCATGATTGGTATCTTGAGTGTCTTGGACTCAAGCATGCTTAGGCACCTTTTGTAGATAGATCATGTTCTCATTGCGAGAGCATGACCATGAGAACGTTGCGTCTCACCTGCTTCACTCAGAAGCAGGTGTCCTCCCTGTCCATTTCCAATCCCAGGACCTCTATGAGTGCCAGGTTGATAAGTGCCGGGGGCAATATGGGGAACACGCTGGGAGATAAAGCACTGGGTCCATCCCCACAGACCTCACACCTAGCCTACCTCACACCACCTCCTCCTCCCAGTCAGGAGTCCATTAG
Source organism: Botia kubotai (assembly GCA_036877585.1). Taxonomy (NCBI): domain Eukaryota; kingdom Metazoa; phylum Chordata; class Actinopteri; order Cypriniformes; family Botiidae; genus Botia; species Botia kubotai. The sequence goes on along the minus strand of JAZGTI010017067.1, from coordinate 9,424 downwards.
AGACCACCAAGAACCCCGCCAAAGTTTCAGAGTGGCCCTGAGATGGGAGACCCAGGAAGAGAGCTGCTCCTGAGTTAACCAAGGTCATGGCAGCGCTCCACAGCCCCACATAGGTTCTGATACCCACCTCCTCACTAAAGAAGCAATTTCCTCACTCCTTGGGTCTTCCCAGACTGCAGTCAGTTCGGTGCCCCTCTCAAAATAGCTTACTGATAGTGGTTTGATACAAACAGGTAAGTACAGAGTATCTGGCTTTGACTGGCCCCCTGGGGATATTGTGTTGTGTATTTCCTGCTCTCAACACGGTGAAACAGGACAATCTGTGTTGGCTATGTGATTCAGTCCACCTGGTGTCCACCTAGGTTCAGTGATGTCCTCTACACCTCTGAACATGTATAACATGTAAAAGCAGTACTTAAATGTCTCATTGAAGTTCAATTAAACGTCAAGGCTGAAAAATGTGAATTTCATAGATCTAGTACATCTTTTTTGGGTTACGTAATCAGTCCAGAGGGGGTTACGATGGACGACAAGAAAGTGGAGGCGGTAACCAATTGGCCTCGACCCACAACAATCAAGAAGTTGCAAAGATTATTGGGGTTCACTAACTTTTATCGACGTTTTATTCTGGCCTTTAGCACCATCGCAGCTCTGCTGACCGCATTAATTAAACAAAAATCCCATAAACTCAAATGGTCCCATTAGTCAGAACAGGCATTTCAAGAACTTCTGCGCCCATTTTAAAATACCCCGACCCTGAGCGCCCTTTTATTGTAGAAGTAGATGCTTCTAACACTGGAGTAGGAGCAGTATTGTCCCAACATCACGGATCTCCACCCAAATTATTTCCCTGTGCTTTCTTTTCTCATAAATTATCCCCAGCAGAACAAAATTATGATGTGGGTAACCGGGAACTGTTAGCCATGAAATTGGCCCTGGTGGAATGGAGGCACTGGTTAGAGGGGGCTACTCATCCATTTCTAATTCTAACTGACCATAAGAATCTCGAATATTTACGATCAGCAAAGAGACTGAACCCTCGTCAAGCCTGATGGGCATTATTCTTTACACGTTTCCAATTCACTGTCACATACCGACCAGGGACTAAAAATACTAAGGCTGATTCACTGTCAAGACAGAACGAGGAAAACCCCATCACCCATAACCCCGAACCCATCCTCCCCAATACAATATTAGCGGCACCAGTGCAATGGGACATCAACACAGAGATAGAACAGCTTAATTCCCAACACCCACCTCCGCCATCATGCCCCGATAACCTTATATTTGTACTCAAAACCTTGCGCAATAAACTGATAACCCTGATCCACGATCTTCCCAGCTCAGGACATCCTGGAATCTCGGCCACACTAGAACTGGTGAGGAATCGATACTGGTGGCCCTCTCTTTTCATGGACATTACTAAATACATCTCTCAATGCAAAATATGCCAATTCTCTAAGAACCCAAGACAATTACCGGCAGGACTCTTACAACCTCTACCTATCCTGCAACGGCCTTGGTCACATATCGCAATAGTCTTTATTACAGATTTGCCCAACTATTTTAACAATTGTGGACCGATATTTAAAAGCTTGCAGACTCCTCCCAAACTACCTACGGCCTTGGAAACAGCCGAACTCCTTTGCAATAATTTGTTTCGTTTTTACGGGTTACCAGAGGACATTGTCTCAGACAGAGGGCCCCAGTTTACCTCCAGAGTCTGGTCAGCCTTTTTCAAGAGCCTTGGAGTGAATATTAGCCTCACCTCGGGTTACCACCCTCAGTCTAATGGCCAGACTGAGCGCCTAAATCAAGAAGTCACCAGGTTTCTAAGATCTTACTGTCAAGAGAATCAAGCTGACTGGAGCCGATTCCTAAAATAGGCGGAATACGCTCAAAACTCTTTAGTTAAGCCTTCCACCGGATTAACCCCATTTAAATGCATCCTGGGATTTCAGCCACCATTATTCGTCTGGTCTGGTGAAACCACTAACCTTCCCGCAGTGGATCACTGGTCACAGAGGAGTGAGGAGGTCTGGGAGAGAGCACACACGCATCTTCAGCGCGCAGTAAGGAGACGGTCCGGAAGAAAGCCCGTGGGATAACGCAGGTGACATCCTGGACCCCAGGCTAACCATTGAGTTACACAGGAACCATCCGGAGAAGCCGGCCCCTCGCCCTCATGGAAGGCCTTGGCATTGCCAGCTTCCTCGCGTCAGGAGCCGCTCGCGGGTGTGGGCTCTGTTACGGTGGAGGCTCCAGCTCTCTCTCCACCGCGTCAGCAGTGGGAGCCGTCACCGGAATTTTAGCAGACTCTCATGAACTACACTTCCCATCACACATCGCTCATCCGAGCACTTCCGGGTTCAACGACAACGCACTTCCCATAAATAGCGGACATTTTCCATTCATCATTGCGAAGTCTTGATTTGACCCGGCATCATCACTAAGCGTTTTTTCATTTTACTTTGAAAATAAAACTGCATATGGATCCAACCTAACCTGACGTGTCGTTACAGTTATGAATTGCAAAACTGGTCCTGAGCCTGATTTCTTCCGATGTTTTTCTATACATCAATCTATACATAATTTGAGTTTTGCTTCCCTGCTACTGTTACCCTGTCGTTTAACTAATTAGTTTCACTAATATACTTATATCTTATTTTTGTATTGTATCTTATAATGAACAAATAAAGATTTGCAATAATACCATACCATATTCTATTTTTCGTGTTGTACATGTTTGATTTTTCTGTTTTCTGTGTTTATTTTTTATTATATGTAAAGCTTTGAAACAATCCAACATTTTAAAAAGAAAAGAAAATTTAATTTAATTTTATCTGTCAATGTTACATATATAAAATGAACATAATGCATTTATAATGCTCCATTGTGTGTCAGGTCATCTCTGGTCTCTTCACTGTACACATCCTGTTTAAACCTGAAACCTTTATGAAAGCAGGTAAACATGTTTGACCATGATGTTGCTGGAGTGTAGCTGTGTTCTCAGAGGTGATGTTTCCTCTTAGGGGGAGCTGTACAAGCACACAAACACCTTTCATGTTACCTTTGCTTTGTGTTATGCCAGAGCAGAAACATTGTGTTGTTTCCCTCAGCTGACGGCCTTGAGCAGGCCAAAGGCAACACGCCTGTCTAAATGAACAGAACTGAAAGAGACAAATTCTCAGCTCTCTACTCCTACTCATACTTTACACATCGTATTTACTGCATTTGTGCCTTCTAAAATATACCTTGAGTGGGTTTGACTCTGTACTGTTATTTTAATGGTCACAGGTCAATAGATCAAACATTTCTGGTGTATTGAGTTATTATTGTCTTCTGTCTGTAGATTTTCATCACCACTCATTTAGTTGTAATGATTGATGGTTATTTTACTCAGATTTAAATGGAATATCCTCATTGACCAATTCATTTGTGGCATCATTTAGTGGTGCTTATAAAACTGAAGTGCTAGACTTTTGTCTAAACTTTTTGTAGTTACAAACTAAAATTGAAATATATTATAATTAATCGTGACATTGTGACTAAGCAATCAAATGAATGTCCATTTTATAGCAGTAATTTATTATAAATGTAAATAAATATAAATATAAATTTTCTGTGTTATAATCTTTTTCTTAGAGGTTTGAAATGTGATGAATGTTGTCAATGACTGTTACGGAGGAGGTCGTCGCTCTGCCTCCTCCCTGCCGCCAGAGGGAGCCTTCGCCAGAGTATTAGTTGTAATTCAGACTTCATTTCCCATGGTCCCCGTACCTAGGGTTGATTATTACCTGTATGCCACCTGTTTGTAATTAGCTGCTCTATTTAAGCCCAGGTTCGCCATTCAGTGCGATGTCTTGTTTTGCCATGCACTACATGTCAGAGTGTTTTCTAGGACTGATTACCTGTTGCCGTTTGGGCTGTTTACCGTTTTGGATTCTTTGCCGCATGCCCTTTGTTTTTGCCTTGGACAGCGTTATTGATTGTTTGCTGCCTGCCCTGACTGTTGCCTGTTTTCCCGTTGTGTTTTTGTCTCACCCTCATTGCTCTGTTTATCGGTATTTGACCCTCGCCTGTTTTTGGTTTACTCTGTTGAATAAATCACTGCAAATGGATCCTACTGTCTCTGGGTCATGGTTACAATGACATGCAAGGCCTGTTTTGCAGAGTGTGTGTTGCTGATTAAACACAAACAAACAGACATACGCTGTAGGTAAACAAGGTAACAACAACTTTGCACTTGACAACATGCCCTGAAATTATAACAGACATTTGGAGCATTGATCAATCAAAGGTTTAGCATCTCCATGTATTCATCTTTTTTTAAAGTTGACAACAAAACACATTCTGTTATTGTGACATGCTCAATCTGAAAATAGTTCCTTAAATTAGATGTTTAGCAATTTTGCAGAACATATAGAAATAACATGATGGCCTTACTGGCCTTAGAAAGTCATCTTTTCTATACAAACACTAAAGCATGTCTGTTGTGAATTATAATATGTATTAGGTGCTATTAGGACAATATTGTGATCATGAGGATTGTAGTATTTCCCTGGGAATTAGGCAGGTCTGTAATGAAATCAATAGCAATGTGGGACCAGGGCCGTTGTGGTGTGTTGTAGGAGTCCAGCAGGTGTCTGGGGGTCTTAGACGACTGGCAAACTGGGCAGTTCTGAATGTGGGTTTGGCCACCAGTAGCGTTTTTTTAGCAGTTGGATGGTGGCTGTGATGCCTGGATGACCAGAACTCAGGTCTTCATGCACGCTTTCTGAATTGTTCGGGCACGAAGATGAGGTTGTCAGGACAAGTGGCAGGGCGGGGTTGGGACTTGTTCGCATTAAGAATCCGTGTGGACATCCCACTGTACTGGGGCAACTAAGATCTTCTCAAGCATAATACGTTCAGGGGACTGAGGCTTGGGCGTTGGCTCAGCTTGTCTAGACAGGGTGTCAGCCTTAGTATTCTTGGAACATGGACGGTAGGTTACTGAAAAGTCAAAACGTGTGAAAAACAGTGACCAACGGGCCTGACGGGGGTTAAAACGTTTAGCGGTGTGAATGTACTTTAGATTCTTATGGTCGATAATGTCCGTAACAGTGTGTGCAATTTTAGGCCAATTTTATGGCTAGCAATTCTCGGTTCCCTCCATCATAATTTTGTTCAACAGGGGAGAGTTTGCACGAAAAGAATGCACATGGAAACATTTTAGGGGGTGTATTGTGGCATTGAGATATGGCCCCTACACCGTGATTAGAGGCGTCAACCTCGACTATGAAGGGGAGATCAGAATCTGGGTGATGTAGAATAGGCGCGGTTGTAAAGCGTGTTTTGAGTTCGGAGAAAGCCCTGGTTGCTGCATCATTCCACATTAATCTACCAGAGTGATGTTTGGTAAGTGAGGTTAGAGGTGCCACAGAACTGAAACCACGAATAAATCGACGATAGAAATTCATGTAATCGATAAATCGTTGAAATTCTTTATTTTATTAATTCTATATCAATGAATTTATTTTAACTTAATTATTTTCATAATACATTCTATTCACTCTTTTAAGAGTCTTTTAAGCCCACAGTGGGTTGACCCACAGAAAAACCCCATGGGGGCCCAAAAGGGCAAATCCACGTGGGTCCCACATGAGCTAACCCATATGGGGTTTAGTGTGGGCTTGTTCTGCCCACACTGTCCCACAGTAAACCCGCACTTACCCACAGTGGGCCCACACTGGTGTGTTTGCTGGGTACAAGCTTGTGGATAAGATAGCTTTCCATTTTAGTCCTGCCCGCTAAGTTTAGAGGGATGTAATTAGGATGTCTGTTCTTGGATATACAATCCAAACACAACCTTAATCCATTAAACACCTTGCAATCAGAATATTGGATATGACATCAAAGGATACCACAGAGACTCTCCAGCTTCAAAGCTACAGACAAGCCCATTAGAGGTCTTGCCTATGATGAAGTGACACTCTGCAAACACAAAGTGTTCTTCTGCACCTACTCTGCTTTTCTTGGATCCCGTTAAAAGTTTTCTCGATGAAGTCATCTTTTGTGTGTTGTGTGCGACTGGTGTGTGATTTAGGGTTTGTGTACATTTGGATTGATTGAGATGATGTAATCAAATGCATCAAACATAAGCACCACCTGTTCTATATTCATGGCCCCACATGGGCCTTTATAGCACCTGTGTCTACCGGACAATCTCACTTTGGCTCTGATATTCCCTACCCCTCATATCCCAGTTAGCTGCTACACTTTAATTTAAATGAGATTCAGTTGCAGATATAGAGAGATTTTTGTACCACCATCCTTTTGTTTATCTGCAATGCTTCTGAAATAAGGGCAAGGCTGCAGCATGAACAACTTGTGTCATCTCATGTTTCATGCCAACGTGTACTAGGTATCCTCAAAATAAAGTGTTAAGTGAAGAGTGAAGATGAGATAATTTTTGTAAACTGCTTTTCTGGAAAAATGCACATTTTGTCCTTGTCATTAAACTTTCTCTTTAAAAATAATGCTTTTGTTTTTTAGGGAGTGACGTCATAGTCAAGTTAAGTCAGGTCTGAGTGTGAGGGAAAGATATTAGCGTTAGGAAGCAGCTGCTTAAAAAAGACTGATCCTCAACCAAGTATTATTTTACAAGGAAAAGTATAGAAAACATAGTTGTGGTCATCACTACTGTGGTTTGATATGACTGTCAACTCATTTGAATGTCAGTCAAAAAACATAGGTTGACATCAAGTGACCTACAAAAAGAATGGTAAATGGCAGCTGGGGTAAAGTAGACAGTGAGGACGGTTCAAAATGGGATCCTAGAGGCAGGGTTGAAGTCATGCATATCTAGAAAAAGGTTTATCATCAATAAGAAGCAAAGAAGAGCCAGGCAGAGATTTGCAAAACACCATAAGGATTGAAACATAGAGGACTGGAGTAAGGTCGTCTTCTCTGATGAGTCCAGTTTTCAGCTTTGCCCTAAACCTGGTCGTCTAATGGTTAGACGGAGACCTGAAGAGGTCTACAAGCCACAAAATGTCTTGCACTCATTGTGAATTCTGGTGGAGAATCTGTGATGATGGGGGTGTTTTAACAAGGCTGGAATTGAGCAAATTTTTTTTTGTGAAGTGTACATGAATCAAGCCACATACAAGGTTGTCCTGGAAATAACTTTCTTTCTTTTGCCCTGCTCTGCTCCTTCTGATCCCCAACTCTGAGGGTTGTTTTTATTCAGCAGGACAATGCTCAATGCCACACAGCCAGGTCAGAAAGGTTTGTATTAAGGCTCACCAGATCAAAACCCTGTCATGGCCAGCCCAATCTTCAGACCTGAACCCCACTGAAAGCCTCTGGAATGTAATCAGAAGGAAGATGGATGTCACAAGCCATCAAACAAAGTCGAGCTGTTTGAATTTTGCGCCAGAAGTGGAAAAAAGTCACCCAACAGCAATGTGAAAAACTAGTGGAGAGTATGCCAAGATGCATGAAAGCTGTGATTAAAAACAGGGTTATTCTAGCAAAAAATTAAGTTAAAACATTAGTATTGTGTCATTTAAAAATTAGTACGAATTTGTTTTCTTTGCATTATTTGAGGTCTGAAAACACTGCATTTTTTTTTTGTTTTGATTTGACTTTATTTTCTGCAAATAAATGCCCTAAATGACAATATGTTTATTTGGAATTTGTGAGAAATGTTGTCGGTAGTTTTTAGAATAAAACAAACATATATTTTATTTAAACACACTAAAAAGAGTAATGACTGAATATATATACACATAAATATATATGTACACATACAAATTACACATTTGTGGCAGTGGCAAGCTCCCCTGCGGAGACCAAGGGGGGCTGAGCAGGGGGACACATCTGAAGGATGCAAACTAATACATCAAGATATTGCCAAAACACAGGATATTTCTCTTTTTTTCTCTGTTTGCTTTCGAGGGTGAATCTTGCCAATATCAAGTGCTTCCTTTTGGCATAGCCCTATCACCACACACCTTGACCAACTTCCTTGAAACTCGAAATCAAGATGTTGTATTAGTTTATATGAGGTGATTAGGACTGACACTGAGGCACTGAGGGCTTTGTACCGTTTTTATGTGGCTCAGACCCATTTTTTCATCTTGGGTCCCACTCTAGGAACATGCCGTCGCAGGATATTCAGGAAAAATGCTTCTCTCACAGGTTGGGGTGTGGTTCTTGAAGGCCGTTCACTCCATGGTTTGTGGGAGGGCCCTCATTTCTCCTGATACATAAACTGTCTGGATATTAGGGCGGTGTTTCTAGCACTAATGCACTTCCTCCTGCACCTCAATGGCCAACACATTTTAGTCAGTCTAGTACCAACAACACCACTGTTGTTTCATACGTAAATCATCAGGGAGGGCTGCGTTCGCATCCCCTGTTCAGGCTGGGGTAGTAGATTATTCTTTGGGCAGAGACCAGGCTGTTCTCCGTGAGAGCGAGAGGATGTAAATCTGAGAGCAGATCCTGTCAAGGCATCCCAATATCCTTTCTGTAGACACTGCCTGTCTGGATTTTTCCCCTGGCTTTGTTAAAGCCATGTTTCCCCTTAGATTAGACTCTATACCCAGGGTGCCTGCTACAATTGGTCATCTGGTGGTGCTTCAAGTTTTCTGCCATATGACTTGCCAGAGCAGAAGAGGCCTAATTTATTGTGTCCAGTTTTGAGGATCGATGTCCACCGCTCAACCAAGTGGCGTAAGACCTCCCAGCCCTGAGTCTGGTTTGGTGGCTGCAACCTTTGATCTCACTGATTTAAAGACACTATTACTCTGGCTTATAAGGCCTGTGACTAACCTCTGGGCATTATAGCCCATTTTACCAGGAATTTAGCATAATCTAAGGCTTTGTCTAGGGAAGCATCTCTAAGAGATGTTTGTGCTCTGGCAGGCTGGTCCTCTTCACACACATTTTAGATTTTACAGTTTACGCTTGAATTCAACTCTAGGTGTTCAGGTCCTCCTGGTTTGATAAGTCTGTTTCTACTCCTGATGTTCTCTGCCTGGTAAATCTATGACAGCACTCCTATTGCAAACAATTAAAAAATATATGTCTGTCTCAGGAAAAACTGATTTGGTGGCCATATGGCCTTAAGAGTCAGGTTGCTGTGTAAAAAGGATATTGTACAGTTAGCCGGTCATTATTATAAAATAAACCCTTGTCATCCAGTCTGGGATGGTTTTGACTGTATGTTATTTCTTACATAAATTCCAAATGTACTGTGGTGGGTTAAGTCAAAGTATCTGTCAAGGTTACAGTCCTGGTACCTTTGTATAATGGAAGTTATGTTTTTAGATTAGATTAGAATCAGAATCAGAAAACTTTATTGATCCCGCAGGAAATTGCTTATGTAGTGACTGCCATGACACACAAAAACACAGAGACACAAACAGTATAA